>CM064345.1:10472110-10728876 GCA_032595735.1 Pelochelys cantorii
TTGTTCTTCAAGATGTGTTGCTCATGTCCATTCGATTCCCCCCCTACCTCCCCTTCGTCGGAGCGTCCGGCAAGAAGGAACTGAGGTGGGGGAGCGCCGGCAGGGGTGAAGCATACAGGGGTGCCGCATACAGGCAGGAATGAGGCATACAGGGGTGCTGAGGCGGTGACATTCACGGCCAGGGGGCAGGGCCTGGAGCCGCTGTCATGCCGCACGTCACTGCTCCACCCCCCTTCACCTCCCGCCATGGCTCTCGGCAGACTTCTGTGCCGCTCAGCAGGGCCGCCGTGGGAGAGCAAGCGGAGCAAGCGACCATTTGGGCTCCGTGTTCCCCATGCAGCACGGGGAGCGTGGAGCCCAAACAGCTGTTTGCGCTCCACGGTCCCCCGAGTGAGAGGCAGGAGGGGGAGGAGAAGAGAAAGAGAGAGACTGAGAGAGGCAGGAGGCGGAGGAGAGCTGAGAGAGAGAGGGGGGAGGCAGTAGGAGAAGGAGAGAGAGAGATGGAGCGAGAGACCAGAAGCTCAGGAGAGAAGACCGACATGGAGGAGAAACCTGAAAATCCCGTCTTGTGATGGGCTAATTGGCTAGTCTTGGAATAACGGCCGGTATTCCGAAATAACGGTGCAGTGTAGATGCACCCTGAGTGCCTAGTCCCAAGTTTGGGGCCTGGCAGATGTTTCAGACGAGTTACTGTCAGTTTGGACTCATCACACTTCATTCAAAGGTGCTGTAGTCAGAAAAAGGAAAGAGCAGGAGAACACGCCCAGAAAGGCAGCGCTGGCTGATACAAAGTGCAACCCGCCCATTTCCAAGCAGAAGGAAGTGAAACTAAACTCTCTGGTCTCCCCTGCACCAGAAGCCATGGCTGCTGCAAATCCAGCAAAGATGCTCCAGGATGAAGTGACCTGTCCCATTTGCCTGGAGTATTTCAATGATCCGGTGTCTCTCGACTGTGATCACAGCTTCTGCCGAGCATGCATCACCCAGTGCTGGGGGGGACTCACCAGAGACATCTCTTGCCCCCAGTGCAGACGGACCTTTGCCCAGGGAAACCTCAGGCTGAACAGGCAGCTGAGGAGTATTGTGGAGGCAGCCAGAGAACTCAGGTTGCAGGCAGAGAGGGAACCAGCCCCAGAGAGACTGTGTGAGAAACACCAGGAGCCTCTCAAACTCTTCTGCAGAGAGGATGAAATCCCCATCTGCCTGGTGTGTGACAGATCCAAGGGGCACCGAGCTCACACCGTGATTCCTGCCGAGGAAGCTGCAGAAGAATTCCAGGTAGGGAAATGCCGACTGCGATCCCTGCCCTCATGGGACTGAGGGGAGCACTGGGGAGCAGCTCCCACCCTGGGAATCTAGCCGATAGGATCAGGGGTGGGACTGCAGGAAGCAGGGATGGCCTGGTGATAGGGCACCGCAGCAGGGTCATTCCTCCCCGAGTGCCCCTCATGGCATGGGGTAGCCCTGCCGCAGTTTCCCTCTCAGATTCCCCAAAATGACCCACAATGGAATTTTTTTTGTGGCCAATAACAGCCCTGCTCTCTCAGCAGGGACTCTCAGGGCTTTGAATCCAGAGTTTGGCCTTGTCATCCTGAACAAGATCCAGGGTCTCCTCTGCCTCTCCATGGGCCTCTGTTTTACCCACCCCAGTCTGGGTTGGATCCCATGACCCCTCACCCTGCCCTTTATTGTCCCTTCCTGGGGAGGAGAACTGATTATGTCACAGGTGGGGCTGAGAACCAATGTTCCTTCTAATATTGTCCATCTGTGTGTGGAATAAATTTTGTTCGGTGCGCCAAGTCATGTGTGACTGTGCATCACCCGTAGAAACACCTGCTGCCAGCTGTGGGCAACTGGGTGCTCTGCTAATCAGCTGGGCAGCACTGGAATCTCTCCTGAGTGGCTGCCCAAGCACCCGGCTTACAGGGAACCCTGCCGAGAGCTCCTCCCTTGAAAGGCCCAGCCAGCCTGTGCCCAGCCTTGTCCCCACCCGCCTCTCCTGAGCCACAGCGAGAGTCCCAGTCGTGCAGATTCCTCCTTGGGATTTATCTCTGCAGATTCAGTGGGGGAACCTTGTGCCCACCACGTGTCCATGCTGATGTTAATGGCAATGGCAATAATTGGGAGTGAGTAGAATGCACTGGTGTCTATAGCACTGGCCTCTCCAGGCCCCAGGGAGCGACTGGGGCCCCGTGGGGTCCAGGCACCCTACAGACAAGCCAACCAGAGAGAGCTCATAGCCACAACCTCATGACTCGCAGCAGGCAGGTAAAGAAAGAACTAGGGGTGGGAATCGGGGAGGGGCACTGAGGGCTATTTGCAAACACCTGTAATCACCATAGCTAGGCCATCATGGGTGGCTGCCAGGCCAGATTTCCACCCTGCACCTGTGTGGTGTTTTAGATGCTGCTTGTAATTAGTTCAGCTGGGAGCTGTTGGGAGTCTGGAAGCACAGGAAACAGGAAGGAGGCGGGAGGAGAGGAGCCAGGGCTGAGTGAGAGCTACAGAGGGGAGCTGCAGCAGCTTTCTAAAGAGGTTTCACTGTTGGTAAATAAAGGCCTTTTGAAGTTTGTTAGCACCTTGCTTGCATGATACAACAACCTGCCTGGCTGTGTCCCTCCTCTCTGCTCTTCCCCTCCCCCCCCCCCCAGTCGCCCCGGCCTCAGTGAAGGTTCCTGATGCTCGTGGTGTCCCTCCTCTCCTCGAGCTCCCTCCCCTGCGATCTCCCCCCGCCCCCACGCATGCAGCCTCTGAGTATTTGACCCCAGCTCCCTACTGTAACAAGGTCCGACAATTTCAAACACTCTAAAAGCTTTCCCAGTGTCTATTACTGTGAGTCTGTGTCTCCGGTCCCATAAACCTGCAGTCAGGAGTACAGTGTGTGGTTGTGCTGGGCCACCTCCCCTTCCTCTAGTCCTGAAACTAACAATAACAGAAACTAAACTAAAAAACTAAACATCTTCATTGGCAGGATATTAAGAAAAAGGGTTAAACAAAAATTATCTATTTTTAAATTATTAGCAAATCTCACATTTGATTTTTTGCTTAGTTACATGAAATGTTTCTGTTCTCCAGGAAAGGCTCCAGGCCCATCTGAAGACTCTGAGAGCAGAGAGAGAAAATCTGCTGGGACTGAAAGTGAGCAGGGAGAAGACCAGCCAGGAGTACCTGGTAGGTGCCCGGCATTATTACCTTGCCATTGTGGCGAGCTGGAGGGAGCTGATCTCAAATCAGACACTAAGGAGCATCCAGGACAATCTAGGGACTGGATTATGGTTTCTCTTGATCAGCCAGGAATGATCACGCAGAAATCACAATTCATTGCTTTAGCAGAATCCCTTCTTAGGGTTGGGACCTAAACCAGACGATTCCAATCTCTGTGCGTTTGTGGACCCCTTTAGAAATGTCAAAGGGAGGTTCTGACTCCTTTGAAAATCAATTGTCTGTGTGAACAGCTGAATTTTGTCCAGTATTTTGCTGCCATGGTCCATGGCCCCCAGGGGCACAAAGACCGCAGGGTGGAAACCACTGCCACGCACTCTGCAAACTGAAGCTTCCGGGGGTAGCCGAGTTAGTCTGTTCCAGGATAAAATTAAAAAACAACAAATAGTCTGGTGGCACTATGTAGGTGGTATCATGAGCTTTCGTGGGCAGATGAGAGGAGGTGTTATTCCTTGTGAAATGATGTTTACAGAAGTCGGAATAAGCCGTCCGTTATTTTGAATGTATGTAGAAATAATGGAATTGCTGTGTGGACGCTCGCTTTGTTATTTTGGAATAACAGCCACTATTCTGTAATAACGCTACTGGGTAAACACACCCTTTCTGCCCTGACAGTTTCTCCATTCCTGTCATTCACCTTGGGTGCCTGCTTTTTCCCTCAGATTCATTTGATTTTTCTTCCCACCTGTCTCTGTGAACATGGATCTGAGTAGAGCTGGGCAAATGCTAGATCTTCTTTACTGGCAGGATATTAACAACATGGGTTGAACAAAAAATTATCTATTTTTAAAATTATTAGCAAATCATAAATTTGATGTTTTGCTTGGTCAAATGAAATTTTTTGGCAAAAATCAAAATGTTTTGTTTCAACTTGACCCTTTCTTTAAAAAATAATTTTATGAAACACAAAGACAGTTTCAAAAATGTCAGACTTTAAAATCTAGAAAAAATTAAAACAATGTTTTGATTTGCCATGTATTTCTTACTGCAGCACAACAACCGGTGACATTGCCAGAAATTCATGAAATGTTTTTTTGGCCTCAATTCTGCATTTTCCCAGGAAAAAAAAATGTAATGCAGAAAATGTCACCAAGGTCTAGTGCTGAGTCCTGCTCCCTGCTGCTTTGAATCAGCATTGCTGGGGCCATCAGCCACTCACGATCCAAAGGACATCAGACAAGGAAACATCCTTTATGAGATTCTGGGGCCAAACGGGAAGACGTGAGAAAAGTCTCTCTCTAGTAACCGCAAGAGACTGTTCACTATCCGCTGACTTAAACTTTGCAAAGAGATTCTCCCCCTGCACACTCAGTGCTCTGTGAACGGCCCCAGGCTCCATCCACGGCCCCCAATGCACATAAAACAGACATCAGGCTCTTTCACAGAAAGAAAACTGTTGCTTGCCATTTTAACCAGACTGACCATTCTCTCAATGACTTTAAAGCATGCATATTGCTTCAAAGAGATTTGAACTCCAGACTTCAAAGAGAAGCCTCAGAACTGTCATTCATGCTTAAATTTAATACTTTACGTATGGGCCTTAACAAAGATGCTAATTATCTCACCCATTACAAAGATAGCTTCCCCAATTATCACCCCCTAATGTCATTACCTCACAGACACTAACCTTCCCCCCTCAACCTCCCCCCCCCGTTCTAAAATCTGATTTGTCAATTTTATGTGTGTTCACTTTTTTTTGATTGTATCACTTTGGTATATATGGTCGTGCCAATTTTCTTCCACAGATTCATCTGAGGAAGTGGGTCTGGCCCACGAAAGCTCATCACCTAATAAACCATCCTATTAGTCTTTAAAGTGCTGCATAGTCCTGTCTTGTTTCAGCTAGACCAGACTAACACGGCTGCATCTCTATCACTATTCCCCCAGTGGTGGTGATGTTCTTCCTTTTGTTCCTCTTCTTCCAGAAACGGTCACAAGCCGAGCGGCAGAAGATTGTGGCCGAGTTTCAGCAGCTGCGGCAGTTCCTGGAGGAACAAGAGCGGCTCCTGCTGGCCCAGCTGCAGAAGCTGGATGGGATGATAGCGAAGGGACAGACTGACACTGTCACCAAACTCTCGGAGCAGATTTCCCGTCTCAGCGAGCGGATCAGGGAGCTGGAAAGGAAGTGTCAGAAGCCAGCGAGTGAATTCCTGCGGGTGAGGCTGAGGGGGAAATTCCCCAGATGCTACCACAGAGACAGGACAGCCCCAAACAGATGGGCACAGGAGTCAGAGATCACACAGCAGCTCTGTGTGCGCCTTCCTGGCATGCGAATTGTTGTTTTGTGCAGACCCACAGGCACAGAGAGAGTAGAGATGGCAAAGCCCCATTCGCTCAGGGGTCCATGGCCGTGGGGCCAGGCAAAGCCTAGTGTCCCCTCACTCGCAAAATCCCTCCCTTGGAATTCACAGCATATGTCAGGTGGGACTGAAACTCTCTCTCTCTCTCTCTCTCTCTCGGACATCAGAAGCACCTTGAGCAGGTTGGTGGCTCTCATCACCCTCACAGCGCTGGGGAAACACTTGGCAGTGAAGTTGTCTCTGCCTCTCCCCAGGGCTCTACAGCAGAACATGTGGGAAGGTCACATTTGGGATTCAAATCTCTCTGACCCATTTAACCCTGAGGCCCTCGCCCTGTCAGAGATGACTCTGCAATTACCCAGGGAAAGGTGCAGACTGGCCTGTGGTATATTCTACCCATGTCACCTCCCTGGGGACTGGCTGCCTCAGGACTGAGGGGTGGGACGTGGGCCTGTCTCTGCTGGGCGCTGGGCACCATTCGGCCCAGGGCAGCAGGGATCCAGGGTCTTTCCTGCCCGAGGGCTGTTTGGAGACCTGTGTGGGATGAGCTGGGGAGGGGGAGCTAGTGTCTCAGTCTAGCTCCTAGTGGGCAGATTCCTACAGCCCTTCCTCTGGGAACCTCCCGTCCCTCAGTGCCTGGAGGCCCAGGGATGAACTGGCCATGGAGACTCAAATACCCACTAACCAGAGGTTAAGAACTGAGTCACTCAAGGCTGGATCACAGCGGTTCCCAACCTGTGGGCCACAGACCCCTGGTGGTCCCGACGGTCCTGCAGAGGGCCTATGGAAAGTTTAAAAGTAAGGACTGGGCCTGATCTTTCTTTCGCTTTCTCTTCCTTTTCTTTTTCTCTCCCTTGGGGAGGGGGGTCTGTGAAATTTTCATAGATGGAAAAGGGGTCCAAAGGCTGGGAACCACTGCAGTGTCACCATGGGATATTTTTCTCCCCAGGTGTGAGATGGGGCAGGCCCAGGAGCCAGACGAGATGGCTCCTGAACTGGAAGAGCGAGTCCGTGGTTTCTCCCAGAAAGTTATTGCGGTGTCGGAGAGTCTGAGAGAGTTCAAAGGTACCTTGGGGGGACCAGGGAAGGAGAATGGTGCTGGTCAATTGGTTCATAATTAGATGATGCTTCTATGTAATTGGGGGGTGAATGGCACAGACTTGGGTTTCAAGACACTTGGGTTGATTAATTCAAACCCTTATTTGTTCAGAAGCAGCCTTTGCAATTACAGTGACTGTGAGAGTGAGAAACGACAGAGAGAGAAAGAAACACGCCCAGTTCCCTTCTCCTGGGGCATGGGGAGGGGCATGAATAATCTCTCCTGTGATGCTAGGACCACCCCTTACGGTATCTGACCTGTTATGCACAGGCAGATTATACCTGGATTGGTCCTGTTCCAATCACCTTTGTGTTAGGAACAGTAAGGGGCTTGTATAATTCACACGCTGCACACACAGAAACTTCTAATGGTCAGGGCTTGTGCTGTCCAAGCAATGTTTGAGTTACTCTTTCTGATTCATTACTGCTCAGCACAGCCTGATGTGCACGGGTCATTTCTCCACAGGGGGGTTCTGGACATCGCTCCCTGGCCTGGGCAGGTCACATTTGGTGTCTGTCTGCAAGCACCTTGTGTGGGCAACACATCTGTGTCCTGCAGAACAACCTAGGAACGCGGCACTTTAAGAGCAAGGTCACTGAAGGAAACATTTCCCTTACGGCAAGCGCATGGCTCACCAGGCCCAAGCGAACCAATCAGCATCAATCGGGGCGGGGGGGAAGGGAGGGATGACAATAATTTTTGGTGGGGGCCACTCCAAGATTTTGGAAAGTGGACAAGGGCTGCACTTTGCGGTGGCAGGGATGCGGGGTTTAGGGTGGAGGTTGGGTGCAGAAGGGCACACAGGGTAAGGGACTGAGGTGCAGGATATGGTGTGGAGTCTGAGAGGGAGTTTGGGGTGGTGACCTGGGTCGGGGGGTGGGGTGTAGAGTCAGGGAGGGGGTCTGGGTGCAGGAGAGGATTCTGGCCTGCGGCAGGAATGTAGGAGGGGGGTACAAGTTCTGGGAGGGAGTTGTGATCTGGTACAGAGGGTGCAGAGGGTTTGGATGGTGATGTAGGGAACTGAGTGGAGGTGCAGGAGGGGCTGGGGTGCCAGAGGCAGGCTCTGGCTGGGAGACACTTACCTACGTAGCTCCCAGCCAGCAGCCCTGCAGCATCCGCCAAGGCAGGCTGGGCTCCCTGCCTGTTGCAGCCACAGATCACTTTAAACTGCAGGCTGCTCCCCCCATGTGGTTTTCAGCTCCAGGAGGTGGAAAAGGCTTGTGCTGCCCCCACCCACCAGGCCAATCTCTCAGTTCCTATTGGCCGGTTGTTTCCAGTCAATAGGGGCTGAGGATTGGGCTGGGGGTGGGGAGATCACATGAAGCCTCCCCCTCGCTGCAGAGTCCAGAGCCGCAGGGACTGAGCTTCAAACCGTGGCAGCTGTGTGTGCCTGAGGGTCCTGGCAGGGTGGTCCACGGGACGGATCAGGTGGCTTGGTGGGCCAGATCCGGCCCCTGGATTCACAGCACAGGGTGAATCTGGCCCATGGAGCCCTGGGCTGTATTTTGCCCAGCCTTGGCATAAATACCCATGTCCAGTCTCTCCAAATCTGTACAGAGCAACGACCCTGGTACCAGTTCTCAGCACTTCCTGTATTAGCCAAGCCGAGGGAGAGGAGAAGGAGCCGGGCCAGGCCTGAGGGCGTCTCCCATCAACTCCTGACTCAGAAATGGTCACAACCTCAGGCCCCAATTCAGCAAAATCCCTTCGTTTGGGCCCCTGCGTCTGTCCCAGCCAGAGGGCTGCAGGGCGGGTGCCCCAGGGCGATGCAGGCCCCTCAATTAAAGGCCGTTTGTTGGAGCTGGGCCCAGTCCCCCCTACCCCCCCCCCGAGCTCCGGTCCCACCTGGCAGCCCGTCTAGGCCAAGAGGCTGCAGGGAAGGAGAAAGCCCCTCCCCCACAGCAAGGGGTCCCTCCAGCACAGGGGCCTCTTGTGCCTCCTCCCACCAGCTGCAGGCCCAAGGCCTGTCCCTGAGCGGGCTGGTGATGGGAAGGGGGATGGGGAGGGCAGAGGGAAGAGGTGTGTGGGGGAACAGAGGCCTGTCCCTGAGAGGGCTGGGAGGGGCGGGGCTAGGAGGGAGGGAGGGACAGAGGGACGTGGGCAGTGTAACACTGGGCTTCTGGCTCTCTGCTCCCTGGCCCAGGCACCCGGGGCCATTGTAACCGGGATGTGACTCCGCCTAAGCCAAGCCTGTCCCCGGCCCCTGTAGCCACTGACCAGCGGGTCACAAGTGGCCTCCCTGCCCTGCTCTTCCGGCACAGGGTGAATCTAGCCCATGGAGCCGACCGCCCCGCCTCAGTTTCCCCAGGGATAAAGTGATTTTCTCCTTATTCTGATTGTTGCCTCTGGAGGCCCCGTCGTGCTGCTCTGTGTAGAGACTCTGAGCAAACAGCCCCGCAGCTCCCAGAGAGAGCCAGGGGTTCACACACAACCCCTCACCTCCCGTTAGCATCAGGGGACCAAAGTGCCGAAAGCTGCTTTGATGCCAAAGGCTCTGCAGGACCTGGGCCTAGGAAACGACAAAAGGCCGGAAGTGAACGAGGTCTGAGTGTGTCTGTCACGTGACAACCCAGCTCTGGGCTCCCCATGCAAACCTGAATCTCCCCTCTCTCCTCCCCCAGACACTCTGCCGGATGCACTGGAGGAACCCCTAAGACCAGGTGAATGCCCTGAAAATCTCATGTGGGACCTGGCACAGGGCGGTGCCCCAGGACAGGCAGGCACCTGGCAGGCTGCTTAGCACCACTGGCCAGGAGCCAGCCCTGGAAACGAGCTCCACAAACTGCCCCTCCCTGAGCTTCCCGCAGCCCCAGCCCAGAGCCCAACCCCCTGCCCAGTCATCTCCAGGGCTAACCCTCATCCCCCCTGCACCCCAACTCCCTGCCTCAACTCGTACCCCTTCTGGTATCCAAAACCCTCCACCTCACCCCTCCCCGCCTGGAGCCCTCACACACCCAAAACTCCTCTCTGCCTTGGGCTCCCCTTGTTCTCTGGCACAGGTGGGATAGGCGGGTGTCCAAGAGGGGAGTTTCCCTTCCCCCCCGGTGACTGATGGGCTGTGCCCTGCATGGACTCTGGGGCACTCGAGGACGTTGCTCTTTCTCCTGCCCTCTGCAGAGGACCCAAGAGTCCATGGGAGGGTCCCTGCTCTGCGGGAGGAAGGGATGGATCAGACCCCAGAGCACCAGGGCACGGAGCACAGACAGGGGCAGTCCTGGGCCCTTTGCAGGCAGCTGGGGAGCTGCTGAGAGCAGAGCTCTGGTCCTGTTCCCCTTTTCCTTTCTCCCCCATGTGAGCTCAGCTTCTGTCTCCCTCTGCCCAGCCCCCGCTATGCCCCCCCCCAGCTCCCTGGGGCCCTTCTTCCTTCTGTCAGCCCCTGAGTCAGCCTCCTCCCATCACTGGGACAGAGACACCCCTGTTCCCTCCGCACGGTGCCTGGGCACCCCCAATGCAGGACTTGCCTTGTTCAGCCTCTTCCCGTGCAGCCCAGCTGGCGCCGGTCCCTGCCCCTTCCTGCTGGCTCTGCGGGGTCTGGGCACTGAGCCGGAGGCTGAGCAGCCTGGTGTGGGGCAGATCAGACCTCGGCCCAGAGTCCCAGTGCGGCGGGAAAGGAGCCGAGCCCAGACGTGCCGTGCGGGGGGAGACGTGTCACAGGGGGAGTCACAAACCCTGCCCAGAGGCAGCTGGGACCCAGGGACATTTCAATGGGGAGGGGCCCAGCCGAGGGCAGGGCCTGGATTCAGCCAGCCCTGAACAGGCAGTTTCCATCACGTCCCTCTGGGGTCCCTGGCCCAGAGTCGCTTGTCCCCGGCCCAGGGAGAGGGGGGCAGATTCCCAGTGTCAGGGCCCCTCTGATCCCTTCTCTCTGCCACGGCCCCTCCCTACCGGGGAGTGAGCTGCCCCTTGGGCTGGGCTGAGACCTCAGTGCTGCTCCCCACTCAGAGTCGGCCGCCCCCTGGAGGAAGGAGAGACCCTGAGTCACTGCCCAGCTGGGGCAAATTCTGTCCCTGACGCCATCAACCCTCCCCAGGGCCGAGCTCTGCCCCTCACGCTCTGATTCTCTTCCCCCAGCCAACGTGACTCTGGATGCAGACACGGCGCATCCCGAACTCGTCCTGCTGGAGGATGGGAAATGTGTGAGATGGACGAACACATGGCAGCCACTGCCCGACACCCCGGAGAGATTTGACACTGAGCCCTGTGTGCTGGGTCGTGAGGGCTTCACCTCGGGGAGACATTGCTGGGAGGGGGAGGTGGAGGTGGAGGTGGGGGATGGGCAATACTGGGCTGTGGGGGTGGCCAGAGAGTCTGTGAGCAGGAAGGGAGGGATCAGCCTGAGCCCCAAGGGTGGGATCTGGGCTGTGGAGCATTGGGGGGGTGAGTTCCAGGCTCTCACTGACCCTCGCACCCACCTGCCCCTGAGCCCCCCCAGCAGGATCCGGGTTTGTCTGGTCTGTGACCGGGGGCAGGTGACATTTATCGATGCTGGTACCCAGGCCCCGATCTTCACTTTCCCGCCAGGCTCCCTCCCTGGGGAGAGAATCCGACCCTGGATCTGGGTGTGGAAGGACACGAAAACCCAGCTCTGCCTGTATCCCTGACACCAGCTTCTCTGACCTCACACACCCCAGTCTCTGTGACCCTGAAGGACTCCCCTGTACCCAGCCCCTGGCTCCTCATCTCTGTGACCCCAGAAACTCCTTCCCCTCCATTGCAGGTCCACAGAAAGGAGGTGGAAGAAACCTACTGCAGCCCCAGGGAGCAGACAGGCCCTGAAGGGCAGAGGCAGGGCTGGGGCAGAGGCAGCACTAACAGCTGGGCTGGGGACAGGTGGAGGCGGGGTTTGGCTTACAGTTGCCAGGTGTCCGGTATTCAACCAGACAGTCTAGTTTTTGGGCCCTCTGTCTAGTAAAACAATTCAGAAAATACCGGACATGTGCAATGTCCGGTATTTTCTGGTTTTCCGGCCGGGCACCCGACGGAAGCCTGGCAGGGACGGGGGGAGTGGCTGGGAGGTGGGGCCGTGATTGGCACTGGGAGCCCTCAGCTGGTTGCATCTGAGGAGGAGAAGCCCTGTCCGTGCTCCTGAGCGCTGGTCAAGCACGTTGTGGAGCCGTAGCCAGACTCACTCGTGCTTCACTGGGACAGTGTGCGGGACAGGCAGTGCCCTGGGATCTGAATGTGCCCGGGTAAGTCCCGCTCCCCGCCACCCGATTTGCTAGCCCCCTCCCCACACCAGCCCTCTTCCACCCGACCCCATCCCGACCAGCCCTGTTTCCTGCCGACCGGTTCTCCTCCTCCCGATCTCCCCCGGCAGTCCCGCTCCCACCAGCCGCCCCTCCACCCCTATCTCCCCCTGCCAGCCTCACTGCCCCCAACCCCCCCCCCCAGCTCTGCTTCCCGCTGGCCGGGTCTCCCCCTCCCAATCTCCCCTGGCCAGCCCTGCTGCCCTGACTCCCTCCCTCCGACCAGCTCTGCTTCCCACCAGCTGCCCCTCCCCTGATATCCCCTGGCCTGCCCCACTGCCCCCGCCCCCGCCAGCTCAACTTTCCGTCATTTCCCCCCCCCCACCCGGCCAGCCCCGCTCCCCTCCTGGTCGGTCCCTCCCCCCCCAACCCCGATCAAGCGTGACTGTTATTTTTTCTGAGACTACCTGGTAACCCTAGTTTGGCCTGGGACGGACAGGCAGAGGTGGGGGCTGGGCAGGGGACAGGCAGAAAAAATAAAACAGAATAAAGGGAAAGTCCTACAGAAATGGTGACAAATAGAACAGTGACAGGCAGGGTCTGTGGCCTAGGGCAGTGTCACGCGGTGGTGCCATCGAGGAGGCGGCCCAGGAGGACCAGGTAGGGGATGCTGCTGCCTGTGCCTCATGAAAGCCCTACGGGCCCCAGGTTTATCCCCACCCAGTACGGGGCCAGCCGTTCCCAGCCGGCTGCTCCAAGGGAGGCAGCTCAGCGAAGGGGCTGGTGTCCGAGGGGTGAGCTCCGGGGGCCGTGGGGAAAGACCCAGACTCCTTTGGGCCAACACTGGGAGTCTCCGCACACTGATGGCAAGAACGGGGCCGGCTGCTCACTGGGCACCTGTCACCCGCCTGGCAGGGGGAGGGGGCAGCAAGAGGGGCCGGGTTCAGTAACCAGTTCCCATCCCCACCCAGTCACCTGGGAAAATCGCACCCACCCTGGCTTCCTCCTTTCTCCAGGGGTGCGCAACCTTAGCTGTGCCCCAGACACCACCCTGCACCCCAAAGCCAAACCCCAGCCCTGCCTCTTCCCAGCCCCACCTCTCGTCTCCCCCCACTCAGCATGTCCTACGCTCTCTGTGCCCCTCCCCTCAGCCATACCTGCAGCAGCACGGGCAGGCAGGGGACGGGGCCGAGTGGAGTGCGGTCGGTGGGTGTGGAGGACCCGCTCTGTGTCAAGGGTCGCTGCAGCCCAGGAGCGTGCACGGAGCTGGCACCGCTGGTGGAAACGGGACTTTCCATGGCAGGGGGGAGTTGCTTCCTTTCCCAGAGAAAAACCCGGGAGCCCAACGTGCTCCCAGAGCCCCGCGGTCAGGGCCTCCGCCTCGCGCACTTGGGTTCTACAGCCACACCCCCCTTCCACGCGCCCCTCTCGGCTCGCCCATGCCCCTCCACCCGCGCATCCCCGGTCGGCGAGGACTCAGGGGCCAGAGGTACCGGGTGGGGGGGCGGAGAGGGACGAAAGAAGGCCACCGGCTTGCTCCAGTGTCCACACTCTTGCTCTGGTGTCACCTCACTGCATGGAAGCGACTAGTCGACCCTCCGATAAGCAGAAGCTTAGTGGATAGGGGACTAGTGATGTGACTTGTCGCTTCCCCACCTTTGCTGCCTCTGTCGGAGAGAGGCAGCAAGGCGGGGAGCAGGAGCTGGTGTGGGGGGAGTCAGCCAAAGCTGGTTCCCTCAGCACTGTCTCCGCGGGGGACAGAGGAGGTAGGGGCGCGGGGGGAACGGCGAAAGTGGGGACTGGGGCGGTCTCTGCTCGCGCCGCTTCTGCTGCCATTCTGCTTTTGAAATGTACAAAAGCCGCAGCGGAACGCCCCCGCTGGCCCCACCCTCCCTGCACGGCTTCCGCTTTGACGTGTCACAAGCTCCCGGCAGTTCCCAGGCAGAGGCGCCCTCATCGACTCACCGAAGAGTTGGTGTAAATCCCAGCGCATAGTCGATTAGCAAATTCATTTAAATATCACCCCCCTGTACGCCCCCCTGCTGCACCCCTGGCCCTGGCCAGCTGTCGCCTGCTCCTCTACAGGAACCTTCTTTGATCGGGCTCTTGAGGCCCTGACCTGGCCCCAGTGACTGTTGCTCAGGGTGGGGGGGCCTTGCTGAAGCAGCCTGGGCACAAACATGGCCCCACAAGTGAGAGCAGTTCCAGGCAGCACTGAGCCCAACGAGACTCCTGTGGAGCTTTCCTCATTCTGTCCGTGAACTGCGGTTCCACTGGGCCTGGGTCTCTGGGGTCCAGGACACGCCGCCCAGCAGGCACATCTCTCCCCGCCCCCACTGTACAGGGAGATCTCTGCAAATCCAGTAACATGCCTGAACCACTATTGCTTACTGCTGCAACTTTAGCAACCAAGCTAGCAGGCCCATACACAGGGCCAGACAGCCACTTCAGCATGAGCACAGTCGGGGCGGGGGGGGGGGGGAGGGGAGAGAAAGGGGGGTTGAGTGCCACAGAGAGGGCAGCTTGACCCCGCCTCCTTCCTGAGGCCCAAATCTCTAGTGAAGTTGCTGAGCTATACATTTAGAAAAACAGGCAGCTTCTCTAACTGCCCTAGGACATAGACCTGTCAGGGCCCCGGGCATGGGGTCTCTGAAAAAGAAAAAATACATCTGCTGAAAGTGATGATCAGAAGAAAACCTCTTGCCTAACCTTTGAAAAGTGCCTGCCTGACACGTGTTTGAGTGACGTTATTGTAACACTAATGGATAAATAGGGAAGGAAAGTTTGAGTTAGTGGGACAATTTGGGGGACACTTGGAGGGATGCCTCAAGGACTCTTCATATCTGGAGGCATCTCCGGCCCACCAGCAGACGGCAGACTGGCCATCAGAAGTCTGCCCGGTGTCCCTCCAGAGCCACACTCAACTTCGGTAACTATCGGGGGAGGGGGGATTTACTGACCTGTTGTAGACGTGTGTAAGTGCTTGAGACTAAGTAAAGTTTAGCTGTAAGTGAAAGCGCTCTTGTGTTGTGCTGTTTGTTCCATCCATCTATTGGTCAGACAACCATGTCTCCCCTGAATTGTTTCCTGACACCACCTCGCAGAGAGTAAAAGTTACCGAGAGGTTTGAGTTGAAAGACCCCTGGGTAACACCCTCCCCCCTTCCCAGGGCTCTGGCATCCCAGCCCCTCTTTACGGGCACAGTTCAGGGGAGGGTGACCCCCTCTCTCAGGGTAGGATTGGCACAGTTCTGCTGCCCTTTGCCCGTCCAGTAAAGCAACACCCCTGCCAAGAACTTGTCACTCCCCCTGCACTCAGTACTACGGTGGTTTGTACCCAGCGCCAGCCCAGGTGGATCCCTTGGGCAGCACTGCTGTGCGGTACCATGGCAGGGGTGTGTGTGCAAACACAGCCTGGGCCTGAAGCCTTCCCCCTTCCCAGCTGGCTATCAGGGCAGAGCTCGCTCAGACCCTGCGAACCCCCCGAAACAGCCTGGACCGTGACACCTCCCTGCACATCAGCGGCACAGAAACCCACCGCGGGTGCTTGTGCCCTGCTCTCATTTCTAGCCATTTCCTGCCCCCCCTCTCCTCCTTCGGCCCTTCCCTGCCCAGCAGTCCTGCTGTGCCCACACTGACTCCTGTGGGCGGTCACCCAGAAACAGGGCGGAGGACGTGGGGAGGCCTTCCAGCAGAGGCAGGCTGTGTGTTACACAGCATGTGCAACCCCACGGGGCTGTGCTTGTCTGACAGAGCGCGGGGCCCACTGGGCTGTCACACGCTTGGGTTTGGGCAGCGCTGATGGAACAACGCAGTTTGGAAGCACAATAAAGATCCATGTCCACGTGTGGGGCTGCGTCTGTGCTGGCGAGCGGGAGGCCGGGGATGAGGCGCTGCTGAGATTTCCTGCCCCCACCAGGGAGAGAGGGGAGCACAGGGGCAGGGGACGGGCCCCTACTCAGGGCTACAGAGGGAAGGGCTTGGGCTCCTCACAGGGACGGTTTGGCCCAAATTTCTGCACCAAGTCTCTCATCCACTGAGTGTTTCTCTGCCCCGAGATCTCGCAGGTCACATCCAGGCTTGCACTGCGCCTCGGGAGCTAGATCAGCCTCCGTGTTAGGTCACGCCCGGCCCGGCCTGTGAGCTCGCAATGAGGAGTAACACTAGTCCGAATTAGGGGCTTTAGTTCGAACTACCTAGCCCGTGCCGCGTGTAGCCGCGGGCAGGGAGTTCGAACTACCAGGCATTTAAAAACGGTGGCGCCCGGGAACATGCAAATAAAGCCCGGGATATTTTAATCCCGGGCTTCATTTGCAAGTTCGAATGCCTACATTAGCCTCCCTAGTTCGAACTAGGGTGGCTCATGTAGACATACCCTCCCATTCCAAGCTGTATCCAGGGAAGCAATTCTCTGTGTTTTTAATCCTTTTCTCAGCTGCCCTGTAACACCCAGCAACCAAGCAAGGTTTTACCAGCTGTGCTTGGGGGATTGTTTGTTTCTTTTTTTTTTTCAGGAAAAATCATCCTTTTAAGAACATGCTCCATGTCCTAGAAGGCGGGAGGCTCCGTGTGCACGTGTCTGAGACTGCACAGCCAAACTACGTAGAGAAACTAAACTTCCATTTTCAGCCAATCTCCACAGTGGGGTTCCAAGCTCTCTCTAGGGGGAGGTTTAAGGAGCTTGAAGGTCCCCCACAGGAAGGAATTCATGAGTGTGCCATGGTTTCTCAAAGGGGGTTGCATTTGGGTGGTGGCAGCATTACCAATGCAAAGCTGGCAGATCTGTGACCCTTTACTGGCAGGGTGTTCTCACGTCCTTGGAGGCCTCCGCCTTCTGCACCCGACGTGCCAACATGGGCACAGCCTGGGCAGTGCATAGCCAGCACGGCTCTCCCATTGGCCGGTGGGAAGGGCGCGGGTGAGTCACTCCTCTAGGGGCTGTGGGGCGGGAGGGAGAGGCAGAGGACAGGAAGGGATGGAGTAAAGCAGTCCCTTGCCTCCTCCTTCTGACTGCTCCATCCCAGCACAGGGCCATGGGAACGGGGACCCCGCTTAGCCAAAGGATTCAGGGGAGTGTCCTCCAGCTCAGAGCTGAGTTCAGTCTCTCAGGTCCAGCTCAGCCACTCCCATGGCTCGCCCAGGTACCAAACCCTCGTGAATGACACCCCCCCGCCCCAAGTTTTCACATTCCTCTGTCCACAGGCCCCCCGATACCTTCCTCTCTGCAGCTGCTCCCCTGGCAAAGGCTGCAGGTCTGGTTTCTGCCTCTGGGCCGGGGCTGCAGAGGGAGGGGCCGCAGCTGTTTGTGCGGAGCCAGAGAGGAGGGAGACCCTGGAGAGCGGGTGGGAAATGCAGCCCAGCCCCCCGGTAAAGCCCCTCTCAGCAGCCCTGCTGACGGGGACAGAGAAGTGTCACACGGGCTGCTAGAGGTGAGATGGCACCAAACCCCACTCGCAGCATGGACTGGAGTGAGGGGGCTTTGCCCGCCCCGGTGGAAAGGGCCCTCGTGCTGCAGGGCGGAGCCGCCGGGCTGGGTAAATCTCAGGCTGCTCGCAGAGGGAACACGGGGAGGCCCAGTGGCACTGGAACCGGGGGAGGGGTCAGACAGGCTGGGCCTGGTCACTTTGGCTCCCACCCCCTCCTCTTCCAGCCCATGACCCAGCCCAGAGCAGTGGGCGCCAGCCAGGCCAAAGAGCAGGGCAGTGGGAGCCATGCAGACCCTCCCCCTGACTGAGGCAAGGGGGGGGAACAGCCCCCTGGCCATGTCCTTGCTCCCAGGCTCACTGCCAGGCCCAGGGCACTTGCAAGTGGAGAGTCCCACTCTGCTCCGGCTCCCCCCTGAGGCCTGCGCAGCTCCCCCCACCCCAGCCATGGAGGAACCACTCGGGCAGCTGTGAGGAAGGGATCCCCCCACCTGTTCCGGGTGCCATGTCTGGGGCAGTGACACAGGCCAGGGGCTGTTCTCATCATGCGGGCAGGAGGATGGGGACTCCCAGCCTGCTCTGCCTCGGACATGGATGAGGAAGGGAGGGGCAGGAAGAGCAGGGTCGGGAGCTCCTGCCCACCCTCCCTTCCCTCCACTTTTGGGAAGGCAGAAAGCCCTTAGTGAAGTCCTTGGTGTTACTGTGAGGCAGATCGTTTGTCCTCTCTACCTCCCTCCCTAAGGATGCCCCGAGCCGTAGCTGTGGCTGGTTTGAAGTAGATCTCTTTCCGGCGCTCTCCGTACGAATCAAACGGGTCTGTTCCATGGCTTCCCCTACTGCTGGATTTGCAGAGGTTTGTAACTTACTTCACAAAACAGAAACCCACTATATATTTTAGAGAGTTTGCATGTCTGTCTGTCTGTGTGTGAGTCTGTTTGTTCAAGAACTCCTCCTAAATGGTAAGAGCCAGACCCACCAAATGCATCATGCACCTTTCTCTGATCCTACCTTAGAACAAGGTCAGAGTTTGGTTGTGCCAGCACAATGGGATGTATGTGGAATGTGACTGTTTCTCATCAGATGCAAAGGGATGGGTGTGATGGCAGGGACAAATCTACCTCAGAATGAATAAAGGGGGGTGAGCAAATGTCCCAGCCCTGGGCCAGAAAAGGGCAACAAAAATTATTTGGGGTTTGGAACGGGTCCCATAAGAAGAGAGATGAAAAAGACTGGGGCTGCGTCTAGACTGGCATGATTTTGCGGAAATACTTTTAACGGAAAAGTTTTTCCGTTAAAAGCATTTGCGGAAAAGAGCGTCTAGATTGGCATGGATGCTTTTGCGCAAAAGCATCCGTGGCCAGTCTAGACGCGATTTTGCGCAAGAAAGCCCCGATCGCCATTTTTGCCATCGGGGGTTTTTTGCGCAAAACATTAAGGTGCCTGTCTACACTGGCCCTCTTGCGCAAATACATTTGCGCAAGAGGGCTTATCCCTGAGCGGGAGCATCATAGTATTTGCACAAGAAGCACTGATTTTGTACAGTACAAAGTCAGTGCTCTTGCGCAAATTCAAGCAGCCAGTGTAGACAGCTGGCAAGTTTTTGCGTAAAAGCAGCCGCTTTTGCACAAAATCTTGCCAGTCTAGACGCAGCCTGGGAGTTTTCAGCATAGGAAAGAGATGAAGGGGGGAGAGGGTACAGGTCTGTAAAATTATGACTAGTGTGGACAAAGTGAATAAGGAAAAGTTATTTACTTGTTCCCATAACCTAAGACCGTGGTCACCAACGCGTCGATCGCGATCTACTGGTCGATCTTGGGGGCCCGACCAGTCGCTCGCGAGGCTTTTGGGGGCCCCTCCTCATTGCCCCCACCCCTCAAGATGAATGCCGCTCTGATGCTACCTCCAGGAACAACAGAGGTAGCACGGGCTTCCAGCAGGGTGGGGAAAGTTCTGCAGCCGCGCGCTTGGTACTGGAGGTGCGCGGGCTGCTCTTCCTCCCCCCTGAACAGCCAGCGCGGTACCTAAAATGCCGGTCCGTTGCGTGCTGGGGACTTTGTTCCCCTCTGCCTTGGGGGGTGGGGGGAGTCCCAGACCGCGCCAGCCCCAACCTAAAATGCTGGTCCATCGTGCACTGGGGACTTTGTTCCCCTGCTGCCTTTCTGCGCGTGGGGAAGGGGTTGGGTGTCCAGGACTGCGCCGGCTCTGGGTGCTCAGGCAGTGTGTGCTGCTGCGGGGAGGGGAGGAGTAAGGCGCAGGCTTCCCGAGCGGTTGCGGTTGGCGTGAGCTGGGACTCCCCCTCCCCCACAGGCAGGCGGCAGGGGAATAAAGTCCCCAGCACGCCGGCTCCAGCTGCTCGGGCAGTGGGAACAGGGAGTCCCAGACCACGCCAGCCCCAACCGCTTGGGCAGCGCGTGCTGCCCGAGCAGCTGGAGCCGGCGTGCTGGGGAATTTATTCCCCTGCTGCCTGCCTGTGGGGGAGGGGGAGTCCCAGCTCACACCAACCGCAACCGCTCGGGAAGCCTGCGCCTTACTCCTCCCCTCCCTATGGCAGCACACACTGCCTGAGCACCCAGAGCCGGCGCAGTCCCAGACACCCAACCCCTTCCCCGCGCGCAGAAAGGCAGCAGGGGAACAAAGTCCCCAGCGCATGATGGACCGGCATTTTAGGTTGGGGCTGGCACGGTCTGGGACTCTTCCCCTCTCCCCCACCCCCCAAGGCAGAGGGGAATAAAGTCTCCAGTATGCCAGCTGGAGCTGGCGAGGTCCGGGACTCCCCATCCCCCCCCATTCCCAGCCCGCACAGGAAGGCATCAGGCTACACAACGAACCAGTGTTTCAGGTACCATGCTCCTGTTTAGGGCTCAGGGGAGCAGCCCACTCATTTCCTGGGCCTTGGCCTGCAGCTGCAGAATCCCCAGGTACTGGTCCCTGTCCCCTCCCCCTGCCCAGACCCCCCAAAGTACCCTGCCCCACCACCCACCGGCACCCTGTCCTCTGCCTCAGGTCCTTGCCCCAGCACCTACTGGCCCCCTGTCCCAGCCCCCTGTCCCTTGCCCCACCACCCATTGGCACCCTGCCCCAGCTCTCTGTCCCCTGCCCTGACACCCAGTCTCCTGCCCCGGCACCGACAAGCACCCTGTCCCAGCACCCATTGGCACCCTACCCAGTACCCTGTCCCCTGTCCCAGTACCCCCTGAAACCCTTCCCCAATACATGTCCCCTGCTCCCACCAGCACAGTTGGGGCCACATTAGTGAGGCTTGTGGGGGTTTTGGAGGAGTTTTTATTTTGCATCTCACTTGTGTGGCCCCAACTGACTTTTCTGTGGGTCAGTGACCCCTGACTCAAAACAGGTTCCCTGCCCTTCTCATAAATAAAGACAATGCAGAAACTTTTTGTGTTTGACACAGTATTTTATTTAAAAATGAAGCCTGGCCAACAAACCCCCAATTGGGGCCAAGCCTCCATCTGCCCACAGCATCATAACACTCCTGCACTCCCCCTTCCCCCAGACCCTAGATCTGAACCTATCATACACTGAAACCCCCTGCCCTGAGCCCCTCACATACCCCAACCCAAATTTCTGCACTCTCATACCCACAAGCCTGTGGCTTGCTTAATACCCCAACCCTACATCTGACCCCAACACTGTCCGGCCTGAAGCTCCCTCCCCAGCCCAGCGTCCCCTTCACCACCTCCTCCTGCATCCAGATTTCCTCCCAGAGCTTGCACCTCTCACCCCTTCCCACACCCAAATCCCTCATTCCCACCCCAGAGCCTACACATCCTGCCTCAACCCAGCGAGGGTAAGGCTAGAATGCAGGAGTTTTTCAGGATTCCGGAGATATCCCAGAAAAACTCTTCTGCATCCAGGGATGCGTTTGTTCTTCCACTTTTTTTAGTGGAAGAGCAAACGTGCTCTTTAGGTCACCCCATATTCCTCTTTCCATGAGGAATAAGGGGGTTTCCAAAAGAAGGGGTTTTTCTGACATTTGGTCCAGTCTAGACAGGCCAAATGTTGGAAAAACCTCTTCCTACAGAAGAATTGGGGAAAAAAGCAGCAGTATAAGGTTTGGGGATAGCAAGTGATGGAGAGGAGGAGAATAGAGAGGAAGGGGCGGGGCTTCGGGGAAGGGGTGGGGCAGTCGATCTTGGCTTGTTCTGTCATTTAAAAAGTGATCTTGGGTGTAAAAAGGTTGGAGACCACTGACCTAAGAACAAGGCGTCACCAAATTAAATTAATAGGTAGCAGGTTTAAGACAAACAAAAGGAAGTTTTTCTTGACACAGCGCACAGTCACCCTGTGGAACTCCTTGCCAGAGGATGTTGTGAAGACCAGCACTTTAAGGGTATGTCTACACTGCAACTTTATTTTGAAATAACTTAGTCCGCATCTACACAGCAGGTAGTTATTTTGAAATTGTGTCAAAATATTGCCAAGCTGGAGGACTTCTGACTCAGACTCCTGTAACCCTCATTGTACGAGGAATAAGGGAAGTCAGAGGAAGAGAGCTCTATTTCAAAATAAGTGCTGTGTAGATGCTCCCAATTTCAAAATAAGACACACAATTGACATAGCTCACTTTGTGTAGCTTATGTTGAGTTAAGCCCTGCAGTGTAGATGCAACTTTAGGGGGTTCAAGTAAGAGCTGGATAAATTCATGGAGGTTAGGTTCTTCATTACTTATTAGCCAGATTGTGTAGGGATGGTGACCCTTGACTCTGTTTGCCAGGGGCTGGAAATGGATGACAGAGGAGGGATCACGTGATGATTCCCTGTTCTGTTCATGCCCTCTGGGGCACCTGGAATTGGCCACTGTCAGCAGACAGGACACTGAGCTGGAGGGACCTTTGGTCTGACTCCGTATGGCCGCTCTTATGTTCTTATGCCCTTCAAGAGCCCAGCCCTACTGCGCCCCAGTGTGTCTGCACTAACACATATGTAGCAGCTCAGATGTCCCAGATACCTGAATCCAGTCATGAGTTCACAGAGAATCTGTCTTGCTTTGGTTCAGTAGAATAGTCTGAACAGCAAACAACCCTCCCCCCCCCCCAAAAAAAAACACCCAATAGAGAGAGCAAAGCCCTCCCCCCCCCCTTTGTGGCAATAATCCATTTCCTAGACAGGAGAACACACCAGAGAGCAACCGGATAGGAACAGATGGAAACATTTTATTAAAGCGAATGATTCAAACACAGTTCATGACACACAAGTTACACAGAAAGGCTGGGCAGGGAGGGGGTCCCTGGCCTCTGAGTGTCAGGGGCTGGGAATGGGTGACAGGGGAGGGATCACTGAATGGTTCCCTGTTCTGTTCACTCCCTCTGGGGCACCTGGCATTGGCCACTGTGGGCTGACAGGACACTGGGCTGGATGGACCATTAGTTTGACCCAGTCTGGCCGCTCTGATGTTCTCTGGTGAGCGCCTCCCATAGACTAGCTCAGGCAGCTCCTGGACTAAGGACTTAGTTCGAATTACCGTTTCACTGCCACATGCATCCGCGGGCAGTTAGTTCGGACTAGGGGGATTTAAAAATGGCGCCTGGATGGGAAGATGCAAATAAAGCCCGGGATATTTAAATCCCGGGCTTCATTTGCAACTTCGAATGCCTACATTAGCCTCCCTAGTTCGAACTAGGGAGCTAGTGTAGACATACCCATAGAGATGAGGAGCCAGGGGCTGGGTACAGGGGAGTCCTCCAGGCTCACAGACACTGGGGTGTGTGAGGCCAGAGAGACTGGTGTTAGGGAGACAGTTGGAGCTCAGTGTTTGTGCCCCACTCCACCAAGATCCAGGGTTGGATTCTCTCCCCAGGGAAGGAGCCTGGCGGGAAAGTGAAGATCGGGGCCTTGGTAACAGCATCGATAAATGTCACCTGCCCCCGGTCACAGTTCAGGCAAACCCGGATCCTGCTGGGGGCAGGGGAGTTGCAGGGTCAGTGAGAGCCTGGAACTGATCCCAGCCCCACGCCACAGCCCAGATCCCGTCCTTGGGGCTCAGGCTGATCCCTCCCTTCCTGCTCACAGACTCTCTGGCCACCCCCACAGCCCAGTATCGCCCATCCCTCACCTCCACCTCCCAGTAGTGTCTCCCCGAGGTGAAGCCCTCACGGCCCAGCACAAAGGGCCAAGAGTCAAATCTCTCCGGGGTGCTGGGCCGTCGCTGCCGTGTGTCTGCCCATCTCACACGTTTCCCATCCTCCAACAGGATGAGGTTGGGATGCGCCGTGTCTGGATCCAGAGTCACGTTGGCTGGGGAGAGAGAATCAGAGCGTGAGGGGCAGAGCTCGGCCCTGGGGAGGGTTGATGGCGTCAGGGACAGAATCTGCCCCAGCTGGGCAGTGACTCAGGGACTCTCCTCCCTCCAGGGGTGCCCGGCTCTGAGTGGGGAGCAGCTCTGAGGTCTCACCCCAGCCCAAGGGGCAGCTCATTCCCTGTCAGGGAGGGGCCGTGACAGAGAGAAGGGATCAGAGGGGCCCTGACACTGGGAATCTGCCCCCCTCTCCCTGGGCCGGGGACAAGCGACTCTGGGCCAGGGACCCCAGAGGGACGTAATGGAAACTGCCTGGTCAGGGCTGGCTGAATCCAGGCCCTGCCCTCGGCTGGGCCCCTCCCCATTGAAATGTCCCTGGGTCCCAGCTGCCTCTGGGCAGGGTTTGTGATTCCCCCTGTGACACGTCTCCCCCCGCAGGGCACGTCTGGGCTCGGCTCCTTTCGCGCCGCACTGGGACTCTGGGCCGAGGTCTGACCTGCCCCACACCAGGCTGCTCAGCCTCCGGATCAGCTCCCAGACCCCGCAGAGCCAGCAGGAAGGGGCAGGTACTGGCCCCAGCTGGGCTGGGCGGGAAGAGGCTGAACAAGGCGAGTGCTGCACTGGGGGTGCCCAGGCGCCGTGCAGAGGGAAGGGGGGTGTCTCTGTCCTAGCGATGGCAGGAGGCTGACTCAGGGGCTGACAGAAGGAAGAGGGGCCCCAGGGAGCTTTGGGCGGGTACAGCGGGGGCTGGACGGAGGGAGAGAGAAGCTGAGCTCACATGGGGGGAGAGAGGAAAAGGGGAACAGGACCAGAGCTCTGCTCTCAGCAGCTCCCCAGCTGCCTGCAATGGGCCCAGGACTGCCCCTGTCTGTGCCCATGTCCTGGTGCTCTGGGGTCTGATCCATCCCTTCCCCCAGCAGAGCAGGGACCCTCCCATGGACTCTTGGGTTCTGTGCAGGGGGCAGGAGAAAGAGCAACATCCCCGAGTGCCCCAGAGTCCATGATGGGCACAGCCTGTCAGTCACTGGGGGGAAGGGAAACTCCCCTCTTGGGCCCCCCGCGCGAGAGAACCAGGGGAGCCCAAGGCCAAGAGCTGCCAGGGAGGCCAGGCCAGGCCAAGCCAAGCGTGCTGGAAAGAGACACAGCCAGGAGGCAGATGGAAAAGGGAGCCGTGCTGGAGGAGAGAGAGGTAGAGAGACTTCAGGTGCAGACCATAATGGCACAGACCCCCCGCCCCGCCTCCTCTGCCGAGATGCCCAGGGATGGAGCGGCTTGGCCCAGCACTCAGTTCTGGGCTGGGTTGCCAGGCACTTCAGTGAGCCTGGTGAGAAGCGCAGCCGGGAAAGTAACTCCAGGACTCCCCCCGGGCTGTTTTTTCTCATGGACACCTGCCCCCCGCTCTCAGGCACTGGGGGGCGCTCTCCACTCAGGGGGGTGTTTGCTTTGCACGGCCCTCTGGGGAACACTGCATGAGGGGCCCCCGAATACTTGGATGCCAATATCTGAATGGCATTGTTACATGGATTCACCTCAGTTTGGGTTATTGCTGATCCTGCACCTTTGACATTTAACACAAACTCTGTGGCTGTGGCTAATCTGAGCCTCACACCGAGATGTTTCCCACACTGCACATTTACACACTAGCTGGGCTGACATTGCACACGTGATGGGGCCATGCAATGTCCTTACGCTCCTCATGGGGGAAGGGCCGCAGAGCGGGATGGAGCAGGCCCTGAGGGAGGTGAGCTCACCCTGGACTGAGGCTCCCTGGCTAAGCAGGGGGCAGGGGTGTCACATCCCAGGGAGAGAGACAGGAGTGGGTGGGGGTTGGGCTGTGCGGTGCCTGATCCCACTTGGCTCTTCTCCCACCAGGGCTCCCACTCAGCTGACTAGATTCCCTGGGGCCCGTCCTTCCTGCTCCCAGGCTAGCAAAGCTGAATCACTCACAAGCAGGCCGAGGGGCCAAGCCTCGGAGCTGGCCTGGGGACGGCGCTGCAGGGAGGGGCAGGGCAGAGGCTGCATGAGCAGCAAGAGTCCCTGCTGCCCAGTGAAATCACGAGGGGCTGGGACCAGTGCAGGGATCTCAGGCCAGGGTGTCGCAGAGGCGGCTCTGAGCAGCAGGAGGAAGCCCGGGGAGCAGGGGCAGGCGGCAGCAGAGACGTCACCGACTGCCCTTCTCCCCCTGAGGGGCGAGGGGGCGCCCATGGGGCAGCGACTCTGGGTTGGTGCTGCCAAGGCTGAAGCCAGGGGCCAGGGGTGGGCGCGTGCGAGGGGCTTCAGCTGTCCAAGGGGGTTGTGGCATTTCCCCAGGTTACTGCTCGGTTCCTCTTCGCTTTTCACAAGTGTCTTTTGTTACGCTCAGACCCAGGGCTCCAGGCTGGGGCGAGGCCGAGGGTTTTGGATACCAGAGGGGGCTGCACACTCAGGCAGGGAGTTGGGGTGCCGGAGGGGCTGAGGGCTCTGGGGTAGCCCTGGAGTGAGGGGTTTGGGATGCAAAAGGGGGCTCCAGTTTTGGAGAGGGACTCTGGGCTGTGGGGTTGGGCTCTGGGCAAGGGCTGTGGGCTTAGGGAGGCTTGGGATGAGGAATAGGGTGCAGGAGGTGGCTCCTGGGCTGGAGGAAACTCAGGGTTTGGGGAGGGGGATAGTTTGGCTGGGACCTGGCCATTGGTGCTAAGCAGCCTGCCCCAGTGCCTGCCTGTCCTGGGGCACCGCACTGCACCCGGCAGTGGCCAGCAGGCCTGGCTCCGAGGGGGGCATGAGGCTCTGAGGCAGCTCACCTGGGCTGTACCCTCTTTGTGCCGCCAGTGCAGCCGGCAGAGTGACTGGAGGGGGAAGGATAAAAGAGGTGAGATTTCAGGTTTGCATCGGAAATCCCTTCCCCCACCTTCCCCAGCCCCATCCCTCTCAGGGACATGCCTCTGTCCCTCCTTCCCCCCACCCCTCCAGCCCCACACCCTCCCCACCCCTCTCAGGGACAGGCTTTGGGCCTGCAGCTGGTGGGAGGAGGCACAGGAAGCCCCTGTGCTGGAGGGACCCTTGCCGTGGGGGAGGGGCTTTCTCCTTCCCTGCAGCCCCTTGGCCCAGACGGGTTGCCAGGTGGGACCAGAGCTCAGGGAGGGGCTGGGCCCAGCTCTACCACACGGCCTGTGATTGAGGGTTTAGTTGTCGGGTGCTGCCCTTTGGCCCCAGGGCCTGGCTCTCAGTAGGGATGTGCAAGGTGAAGGGGCTGACCAGGAGGCATCACCCTGGCTGAGCAGTGCTCACTGGGCTGGTTCACCAGTACCCGATGGGGCTGGAGAAGCTCCGCGCCCGCTACGGGCAGGGGGCTGCTCCTGGACCTGCAGTGGATGGGGCTCTCCAATGGGAGCTGGGAGCCGGCAGGAGCCCCCGCCCAGGGCTGGTAGTGAGAGCCCCACAGGTCGGGGGCTGCTCCAGCTGGGATGGGGCCGTCGCCAGCCAGACCCACTCAGTCAGATAACGGGTTAGACACGAGGTTTGCATCCCTGGTTCTCAGGGGGCTGGGCCCCTGCAGCTCCCACAGACCCCACCTGTCGCTAGGGTTGCCAGGTGTCCAGTATTGTAGCGGACAGTCCAGTATTTGTGCGCTCTGTCGGGTAAAAAAAATCAGAAAATACTGGATATGTGCAATGTCCGGTATTTTCTGATTTTTCCGGCTGCGCACCGGACGGAAGCTTGGCGGGGGCAGGGGGAGCGGCTGGGAGTCCCAGCTGGGAGGCGGGGCCATGACTGCCACCGGGAGCCCTCAGTCGGTTGAGTGTGAGGAGGGGTGGAAGCCTCCTCCTCGCTCGTGCGTCGCCGGGAGCCTGCACAGGACAGGCAGCAAGTGCCCAGGTCAGTCCCACTCCCCGCCGGCCAATTTGCTCACCCCCCCCCCTTCCTGGCCAGCCAGTTCTCCCCCATTTCCCCTCCTGATCTTCCCCGGCCAGCCCCCCTGCACGCCCCCCCCAGCTCTGCTTCCCGCTGGCCTGTTCCTCTTCCTGATTTCCCCGGCCAGCGCCGCTGCACCCCTCCCCCCCCCCGCCAGCTCTGCTTCCTGCCCACCCTTCCTCCCGGCCATCCTCGTGGCCCCCAATCCCCCCAAGCTGTGCTTCCCACCCCCCTTACTCCCGGCCAGCCCCGCCCGCTCCTGGCCGGTCCCCTCTCCCCCGATATCCCACAGCCAGCCCCGTTCCACCCGCCCCCGCCACCCCACTACCAGCCCTGCTTCCCATTGGCCCCCCCATCTCCACTGGCCAGCCCCATTGTCTCGCCCCCTCCCCCCCGTTAGCTGTTTCCAGGCCCCCACTTCCCGGCCAGCACCGCTCCCTTCCTGGCCAATCCTCCCCGCCCCCCATGAAGCATGTCCGGGTTTTTTTTTTTTTTAAATGACTACCTGGTAACTCCTAGCAGGTCCTTGGAGTCTTTTTTTTTTTCTCAACAACTTTAGCCCCCCCTCTCTTTTTTTTCCTGCAACAACATTTTTTCCCAGTGGGTTTTTTTTTAGGGGGGGGAGTGTTCAATATTTTTGTTTCAGCCATCTGAAAACCCTACCTGCGGCTGTGGGGGCTGCACCGCCCTGGGGCACCTGTCCTGCAGCCCTCTGGCTGGGAGAGACGCAGGGGCCCAAGCAAAGGGATTTTGGTAAATCTGAGCCTGAGTGTTGTGACCTTCAGCAAGTCAGGAATTGATTTGAGCCACCCTGATGCCTGGGCCTTGCTCTTTCTCCGCTGTGTCTCTGCTTGGCACTAGCTAGTACGGGAAGTGCTGAGAATTGGCACCAGGGGGCTTTTTTATTCATAACTCTAGAGAAACCGAGTTGGAGCATTTACATTGACTGATTGGAGAGGTGTGTGCTTGCCATAAGGGAAATGTTTCCTTCAGTGACCTTGCTCTTAAAGAGTATGTCTACACTTGCACCCTCTTTCCAGAGAGGGATGCAAATGCAGACATTCCAAATCGCAAATGAAGCCGGGATTTAAATATCCTGCGCTTCATTTGCATAATCGCATCCGGCCACTATTTCAAAATAACAGGCGCTGTCTAGACACAGTTATTTCGAGAGAAAACCCTTGACACAAAGGTGATTGGAGCAGAACTAATCAGTGTTCAATCTGCCTGTGTGTAACATGTCGGACATGTACAGGGTAGTCAGTGCATCACAGGAGAAATGCATCATGCCCCCCGTCCCCATGCCCCAGGAGAAGGGAACGGGGCAGAATTTGTTTCTCTTTGTCTGTCGTTTCTCACTCTCACGGTCAGTGTAATTGCAAAGGCTGCTTCTAAACAAATAAGGGTTTGATTAATGAACCTGAATGTCCTGCACCCCATGTCTGTGCCATGCACCCTGTTTTGTCCCTCCTAGGTACCTTTGAACGTCCTCAGTGTTTTCGACAGCACAACAGTTTGCTGGGAGAAATCACGGACTCGCTCCTCCAGTTCAGGACCCATCTCCTCTGGCTGCTGGGCCTGCCCCTTCTCACACCTGGGGAGACACAACGTCCCATGGTGACCCTGCATTGAGTGACTCAGTTCTTACCCTCTGGCCAGTGAGTCGTTGCCCTGATTGGCCTGGAGTTAGAATTTCTCTAGTTCTCCCAGCCTGAGAGCAGGGGCAGCGCAGCCCTCGGCCGGGCGACCTTCCCCTCAGGGGACTCAGGAATGTTCCCCACGTCCGGCCTGGAGAGACCAACCCTGGGGACAAAGGGGAATTGAGTCTCTAAGGCCAATTCACTCCTGGGCCTCCCGGCGCTGAGGGAGTGGAGATTCCCAGGGGAAGGGCTGTAGGAATCTGCCCACAAAGAACTAGACTGAGACACCAGCTAATAATTTAAAAAATAGATAATTTTTGTTCAACCAATTTTTTTAATGTCCTGCCAGAGAAGAAGTTCTGGCATTTGCCCAGCTCTGCTCAGACCCATATTCACAAAGACAGGTCGGAAGAAAAAACAAATGCAACCCTGAGAGAAAAAGCAGGCCCCCAAGGTGAACGACAGCAATGGAGAAACTGTCAGGGCAGAAAGGGTACATTTACACAGCAGCATTATTACAGAACTAGCCAATAGCCCGTAATAAGACGGGATTTTCGGGTCTCTCCTCCACACCTCTCTCTCTCTCCTCCTCCTACTGCCTCCCTCTCTCTCTCTCTCTCTGAGCTCTCCTCCGCCTCCTGCCTCTCTCTACATCTCTCTCTTTCTCTTCTCCTCCCCCTCCTGCCTCTCACTCGGGGGACCGCGGAGCCCAAACAGCCGCTTGCGACGCTTGCTCCCCCGCGGCGGCCCAGCTGAGCTGTGCAGAAGTCAGCTGAGCACTACGGTGGGAGGCAAAGGACGTGACTCAAGCAACAGCGCCACCCAGAGGCAACAGCCAGCATTTCAGCGTTACAGAGTCACAGACGTTGGGCTACTATATATATGATAGCGGCCTGTTATTCCAAAATAACAAAGCGAGCCTCCACACCGCAATTCCGATATTTGTAAATAAATTCAAAATAATGGGCCGCTTATTCCGACTTTGTAAACCTCATTCCACAAGGAATAATGCCTCTTCTCATCTGAAGAAGTGGGCTGTGCCCATGAAAGCTCATGAAACCACCTACGTGTTTTGTTAGTCTTTAAAATGCTACCATTTTTTGTTGTTTTTTAAGTTTATCCTGTTACAGACTAACTCAGCTACCCCCAGAAGCTTCAGTTTACAGAGTGTGTGACAGTGGTTTCCAACCTGTGGTTTTTGTGCCCCTGAGGCCATGGACCATGCCAGCAAAAGACTTGGACTGAAAAACACTGGACAGAGTTCAGCTGTTCACACAGAGAGTCGATTTTCAAAGGGGTCACAGAACCTCCCTTTGACATTTCTAAAGGGGTCCACAAACGCACAGAGGTTGGAAGTGGCTGGTTTAGGGCCCAACCCAAAGGAGGGATTCGGCTAAACAATGAATTGTGATTTCTGGGTGTTAATCCCCTGGCTGATGAAGATAAACCGTAATCCAGTCCCTAGATTGTCCTGGCAGCTCCTTAGCATCTGATTCAGGATCAGCTGCCTCTGGCTCACTACAATGGCAGGGTAATAATGCTGGGCACCTACCAGATACTCCTGGCTGGTCTTCTCTCTGCTCACTTTCAGTTCTAGCAGCTTTTCTCTCTCACCTCTCAGAGTCTTCAGATGGGCCTGGAGCCTTTCCTGGAGAAACAGAAAAATTTCATGTAACGAAGCAAAAAATCCAATGTGAGATTTGCTAATAATTTAAAAATAGATAATTTTTGGTTCAACCCTTTTTCTTAACATCCTGCCGGCAAAGATTTTTAGTTTTGTTCCTGTTACTGTTAGTTTCAGGACTATAGGGAGGGGAGCTGGCCCAGCACAACCACACACTGTACTCACGACTGCAGGGTCCGGCAGGTTTACGGGATCAGAGACACAGAGTCACAGTAACAGACACTGGGAGTGTTTTCAGAGCATTTGAAATTGTCGGACCTTGTTACAGTAGGGAGCTGGGGTCACATACTCAGAGGCTCCATGCGTGGGGGTGGGGGGAGATTGCAGGGGAGGGAGCTGGAGGAGTGGAGGGACAAAGCGAGCATCGGGGACCTGCAGAGAGGACAGGAGCATTGGGGGCAGGGAGGGGAGGAGCAGAGAGGAGGGACACAGCCAGGCAGGTGCAGGGTGGAAATCTGGCCTGGCAGCCACCCGTGATGACCTAGCTGTGGTGATTGCAGGTGTTTGCAAACAACCCTCAGTGCCCCTCCCCCATTCCCACTCTGGTTCTTTCTTCACCCTTCTGCTGGGTGTCATGTGCATGAGGCTGTGGCTAGGGTTGTGAGTTCTCTCTGGCTGGCTTATCCGTAGGGTGCCCGGCCCCACAGGGCCCCAATCGCTCCCTGGGGCCCAGAGAGGCCAGTGCTATAGACACCAGTGCATTCTACTCACTACCAGTTATTGCCATTGCCATTAACGTCAGCATGGACACGTGGTGGGCACAAGGTTCCCCACTGAATCTGCAGAGATAAATCCCAGAGAAACCTGCAGGACTGGGACTCTCCCTGTGGCTCAGGGAGGTGGCATGGGGAGGAGGCTGGGCACAGGCTGGCTGACCCTTTCAAGGAAGGAGCTCTCAGCAGGGTTTCCTGTAAGCCGGGCGCTTGGGCAGCCACCCAGGAGAGATTCCAGTGCTGCCCAGCTGATTGGCAGAGTGCCCAGTTGCCCACAGCTGTCAGCAGGTGTTTCTATGGGTGGTGCACAGCCACACATGCCTGGGCACACATAGCAAAGTTTATTCCACACACATATGGAAAATATTAGAAGGAACATTGGTCGTCAGCCCCGCCTGAGACATAGTCAATTCTCCTCCCCAGGAAGGGACAATGAAGGGCAGGGTGAGGGCCATGGAATCCAACCTGGCATGGGGTAGGTCAAACAGAGGCCCAGGGAAAGCCAGAGGGAGGAGGCCCCTGGAGCAGGCAGAGGAGACCTGGGATCTTGTTCAGGATGATAAGGCCAAACTCCAGACTCAAAGTCCTGAGAGTCCCTGCTGGGAGAGCAGGGCTGTTACTGGCCACAAAAAATGTCACCGTGGGTCTTTTTTGGGAAACTGAGGCAAGGGCTACCCTATGCTAGGAAGGGCACTTGGGAAGCAGTGATCCTGCTGCGGTGCTCTATCACCAGGCCATCCCTGCTTCCTGCAGTCCCACCCCTGATCCTATCGGCTAGATTCACAGAGCGGGAGCTGCTCCCCAGTGCTCCCCCAGTGCTCCCATGAGCGGCAGGGATCGCAGTCGGCATTTCCCTACCTGGAATTCTTCCGCAGCTTCCTCGGCAGGAATCACGGTGTGACCTCGGTGCCCCTTGGATCTGTCACACACCACACAGATGGGGATTTCATCCTCTCTGCAGAAGAGTTTGAGAGGCTCCTGGTGTTTCTCACACAGTCTCTCTGGGGCTGGTTCCCTCACTGCCTGCAACCTGAGCTCTCTGGCTGCCTCCACAAAACTCCTCAGCAACCTGTTCGGCCTGAGGTTCCCCTGGGGAAAGGTCCGTCTGCACTGAGGGCAGGAGACGTTTACAGTGAGACCCCCCAGGACTGGGTGATGCAGGCTCGGCAGAAGCTGTGATCACAGTCAAGAGACACTGGATCGTTGAAATACTCCAGGCAAATGGGACAGGTCACTTCATCCTGGAGCGTCTTTGCTAAATTCGCTGCCGCCATGGCTTCTTGTGCAGAGGAGACCAGAGAGTTTAGTGTCACTTCCTTCTGCTTGAAAATGGGCAGGTTGCACTTTGTATCATTAGGTGTTGCCTTTCTGGGTGTGTTCTTATGTTCTTTCTTTTTTCAGACTGTACAGTGCCTTTGAATGACGTGTGATGAATCCAAACTGACAGTAACTCCTCCAAAACATCTGCCAGGCCCCAAACTTGGGACTAGTCACTGAGGGTGTGTCTATACTGCATGCTTATTTTGTGTAGTCCCCTTACTAAAGGTGCCTCTGTTTATTTTCTGGGAAGATCATGTGTGCTGCACTCTAGCTCCAGAGACTACAATTCCCATGAGTACTTGAGGAAACCAGGAAGGAAGTTGTCTTTTTTGTTTTGGGATCTGAGTCTCTCCAGATACTCTCCAGGTGTGTGGAGGAAGGCTCAGCAGTCTGTGGACTCTTCCCTTATTTTTGGGGGAAAAAAGAGCCAGGCTGCTATGGAGGAGTTTGATCCAGTCCAGGAGCTGTTAGGTTGCAGCTACAGCCTTGGACTAAGAGCCTTGGGGACTGGAATCTAGCAGGCTGCTTCTGATTGCCCTTTGGCTGTACCTGTGGCTAGAAGCTAATCTGCACCCAGCACACAGAAGGAGACTAGAATGATCCACTCCAGCTGCAAAATCTTCAAGGTCCTGGTATAATGGAGTGACGAATATTCTCGCTTTGCAGTATTATTGGAAAATCTATATTGTCATCGGTTTAGTAATCCCCACACATCCTGGTATAGTCTCTGGACAATCAGAACCTGGCCTATTCTTAGAAGCATGATTTAATGTATCTCTATAAGCTAACGAGGAGTCCTGTGGCACCTTAGAGACAGAGGGTGTGTCTAGACTACAGGGTTTTGTTGACAAAATTGGACTTTTATTGCCAAAACTATACCTGTGTCTACACTGCCGCTGAGTTCTGTCGACATAACGTCGACAGAACTCAGCAGTTTTGTCGATGGCTGTAAACCCATTCTACGAGGAATAACGCCTTTTGTTGACAGAGTTCTGTCAACAGAAGGCTTTATTGCATCTACACTGTCTTTTGCATCTACACTGTCATGCTGACAAAGCGGCTTGCTTTGTCAACAGAACTGGATGTAGTCTAGATGCTCTTTGTCAACAGAAACTTTGTCGACAGTATCTGTCGACAAAACTTCTGTCGACAAAAGCCTGTAGTCTAGACATACCCTAACAGATTTATTAGGTCATGAGCTTTTGTGAGTTAAATCCACCTCAGCAGAGTTGCAGTGGAAATTGCAAAGGAAGTTACCTGTGAATTGTAGGAGCAGAGTTAAGGAGGCTGATTAAGTCAAGGTGGATATGTTTCATTCCCAGCATTTGTGGTTGGAGATGCGAATATCAAAACAGGAGAAATTACCTTTGCAATGCATTAACCAGCTCAGATCTTCATTCAAGACTAAGCTGATAGTTTCTGATTAGCTGAAATAGTTAGTCCTCAGACTTGATTGGCACACATCTGATTTTTTAAAACATGTTGTCATGGCTTATCTGATAAATTGCAAAGTTTGTTTTCAACCAGTTCTGACCTTTGGCTGAAATTTTCATTTCTTAATAGTAGAATTAAATTTCTCCTCAAGAAGAGGGTGATCAGAGAGGATGTGGGGTCCTTACTGGATGAGGGAGGTCACCTAGTGACAGATGATGTGGGAAAAGCTGAAGTACTCAATGCGTCCTTTGCCTCTGTCTTCACAGACAAGGTCAGCTCCCAGATTAATGCACTAGGTGACGCAATAGGTTGATTTCTTTTAATTCAGTGACTTTCCGGGAAGTGTGACAGTTGTCTTTCAGACTTCTTTGCTTCCACAGTAGAAAAACTGAACTGTAACATGATCAATTGGTGAAAAAAATGCATAATGGTCAGTGTTTAAGAAAACTGGGAGAGGTGAAAGAAGCACGTGTTAACCTGAGAATGACTGATTCTTGTGACACCTTCATTGTCCAGATTGAACACCTCTGGGGAATGGGTAATATGTGGCCAGATTCATTTTCAATGTGAAAAAATTGAGCAGTTAATGGAGTCATAGTGACCTGGGACAGGATTTACTTTACTATGAATGCCGTGTGCAAACACCGAACGGAGACTTTGTGTGAATGCATTTTGATACATTCGTGTTTTGAATTGGGGTGGGGACCCAAATATTCTTTATGCTCAGGGTCCCTGTGTCTATGACTATTTCTGCTCAGAAGCAGCCACTGTACCTAACCCGTGTTGTTAGCCTGGTACGATTCTCAAGCATGAGTCAGGCGGTTAAGCAGCACTAGGGGTGGGAGGGCTGGAACAGCCTCAAATGTCATGTCGTGGCCCTGGCGCTTGGCTCTGTTCCTCCCACTGGTCTCTGTGCTGCCAGAGTCAGATGTGGGGGGGGGGGGGTGGAAGGAAGTCTCAGACACCCCCCTATTGTAGAGCATGGCGGGGGGGGGTTAAGGCTGCAACGAGCCCCAGGGCCCCTGACTTCAGGGCCCAGGGCCCCCCCGGCCAGAGGCGAGTGGGGGGACAGACTGACCCAGGCTGACTGGCTCAGCCCGCACGGGATCCCAGCAGAGGAACAGCACCTGCTGGGTTATGCGTCGCGCCAGGGAGACCGCTGGCAGCCCAGAGGGGTGGCTACAAGCAGCCGCACCAGTGCCAGGGAAACTGTCCCTCTGGCCATGGAGGCTCTAGAATCATAGAATCATAGAGCTGGAAGAGACCTCAGAAGGTCATCAAGTCCAGCCCCCTGCCCTAGGTAAGACCAATCCCAACTAAATCAACCTGGCCAGGGCTTTGTCAAGCCGAGACTTAAACATCTCTAGGGATGGAGACTCCACTACTTCCCTAGGTAACCCATTCCACTGCTTCACTACCCTCCTAGTGAAATAGTTTTTCCTAATATCCAACCTGGACTTCTCCCACACAACTTGAGACCATTGCTCCTTGTTCTGCCATCTGTCACTACTGAGAACAGCCTCTCTCCAGCCTCTTTGGAACCTCCCTTCAGGAAGTTGAAGGCTGCTATCAAATCCCCCCTCACTCTTCGCTTCTGCAGACTAAACAGACCCAACTCCCTCAGCCTCTCCTCATAAGTCATATGCTGCAGCCCCCTAATCATTTTGCTTGCCCTCTGCTGGACCCTCTCCAATGTGTCCACATTCTTTCTGTAGTGGGCGGGCCCAGAACTGGACACAATACTCCAGATGTGGCCTCACCAGAGCCGAATAAAGGGGAATAATCATAGAATCATAGAATACTAGGACTGGAAGGGACCTCGAGGGGTCATCGAGTCCAGTCCCCTGCCCTCATGGCAGGACCAAATACTGTCTAGACCATCCCTGTTAGACATTTATCTAACCTACTCTTAAATAGCTCCAGAGATGGAGATTCCACAACCTCCCTGGGCAATTTATTCCAGTGTCTGACTACCCTGACAGTTAGGAACTTTTTCCTAATGTCCAACCTGAACCTCCCTTGCTGCAGTTTAAGCCCATTGCTTCTTGTTCTATCCTCAGAGGCCAAGATGAACAAGTTTTCTCCCTCCTCCTTATGACATCCTTTTAGATATCTAAAAACTGCTATCATGTCCCCCCTCAATCTTCTCTTTTCTAAACTAAACAAACCCAATTCCTTCAGTCTTCCCTCATAGGTCATGTTCCCTAGACCTTTAATCATTCTCGCTGATCTTCTCTGGGCCCTCTCCAATTTCTCCACATCTTTCTTGAAATGTGGTGCCCAGAACTGGACACAATACTCCAACCGAGGCCTAACCAGTGCAGAGTAGAGCGGAAGAATGACTTCTCGTGTCTTGCTCACAACACACCTGTTAATGCATCCCAGAATCATGTTTGCTTTCTTTGCAACAGTATCACACTGCTGACTCATATTCAACTTGTGGTCCACTATAACCCCTAGATCCCTTTCTGCCATACTCCTTCCCAGACAGTTGCTTCCCATTCTGTATGTATGAAACTGATTGTTCCTTCCTAAGTGGAGCACTTTGCATTTGTCTTTATTAAACTTCATCCTATTTACCTCAGACCATTTCTCCAATTTGTCCAGGTCATTTTGAATTATGACCCTATCCTCCAGATTAGTCGCAACCCCTCCCAGCTTGATATCATCTGCAAACTTAATAAACGTACTTTCTATACCAATATCTAAATCGTTGATGAAGATATTGAACAGAGCTGGTCCCAAAACAGACCCCTGCGGAACCCCACTTGTTATGCCTTTCCAGCAGGATTGTGAACCATTAATAACTACTCTCTGAGTACGGTTATCCAGCCAGTTATGCACCCACCTTATAGTAGCCCCATCTAAGTTGTATTTACCTAGTTTATTGATAAGAATATCATGCGAGACCGTATCAAATGCCTTACTAAAGTCTAGGTATACCACATCCACTGCTTCTCCCTTATCCACAAGACTCGTTATCCTATTAAAGAAAGCTATCAGATTGGTTTGACATGATTTGTTCTTTACAAATCCATGCTGGCTGTTCCCTATCACCTTGCCACATTCCAAGTGTTTACAGATGATTTCCTTAATTACTTGCTCCATTATCTTCCCTGGCACAGAAGTTAAACTAACTGGTCTGTAGTTTCCTGGGTTGTTCTTATTTCCCTTTTTATAGATGGGCACTATATTTGCCCTTTTCCAGTCTTCTGGAATCTCTCCTGTCTCCCATGATTTTCTAAAGATGATAGCCAGAGGCTCAGATACCTCCTCTATCAGCTCCTTGAGTATTCTAGGATGCATTTCATCAGGCCTTGGTGACTTGCAGGCATCTAACTTTTCTAGGTGATTTTTGACTTGTTCTTTTTTTATTTTACCTTCTAAAACTACCCCCTTCCCACTAGCATTCACTATGTTAGGCATTCCTACAGACTTCTCGGTGAAGACCGAAACAAAGAAATCATTGAGCATCTCTGCCATTTCCAAGTTTCCTGTTACTGTTTCTCCCTCCTCACTGACCAGTGGGCCTACCCTCTCCTTGGTCTTCCTCTTGCTTCTAATGTATTTATAAAAAGTCTTCTTGTTTCCCTTTATTCCTGAAGCTAGTTTGAGCTCATTCTGTGCCTTTGCCTTTCTAATCTTGCCCCTGCATTCCTGTGCTGTTTGCCTATATTCATCCTTTGTAATTTGTCCTACTTTCCATTTTTTATATGACTCCTTTTTTATTTTTAGATCATGCAAGATCTCATGGTTAAGCCAAGGCGGTCTTTTGCCGTATTGTCTATCTTTCCGACACATCAGAATAGCTTGCTTTTGGGCCCTTAACAATGTCCCTTTGAAAAACTGCCAACTCTCCTCAGTTGTTTTTCCCCTCAGTCTCGATTCCCATGGGACCTTACCTATCAGCTCTCTGAGCTTACCAAAATCTGCCTTCCTGAAATCCATTGTCTCTATTTTGCTGTTCTCCCTTCTACCCTTCCTTAGAATTGTGAACTCTATGATTTCATGATCACTTTCACCCAAGCTGCCTTCCACTTTCAAATTCTCAACCAGTTCCATATTGACTGGGCACATGTCACCTCAGGAAGGGAAGCGGAGATAAAATTTCTCAATGGCTTAAATGACTGCTTCTTGGAGCAGCTGGTGCAGGAACCCACAAGGGGAGAGGCAATTCTCGATTTAGTCCTGAGTGGAGTGCAGGATCTGGTCCAGGAGATAACTATTACAGGACCGCTTGGGAATAGTGACCATAATATAATAACATTCAACATTCCTGTGGTGGGAAGAACACCTCGGCAGTCCAGCACCCTGGCATTTAATTTCAAAAAGGGGAATTACACAAAAATGAGGAGGTTAGTTAAACAGAATTTAAAAGGCACAGTGACTAGAGCCAGATCCCTGCAAGCTGCATGGAAACTTTTTAAAGACACCATAATAGAGACCCAACTTAAATGTATACCCAAATTAAAAAACATAGTAAGAGAGCTAAAAAAGAGTCACCGTGGCTTAACCACCATGTAAAAGAAGCAGTGAGGGACAAAAAGGCATTTTTTAAGAAGTGGAAGTCCAATCCTAGTGAGATAAATAGAAAGGAACATAAACACTGTCAAATGAAGTGTAAAAATGTAATAAGAAAAGCAAAAAAAGATTTTGAGGAACAGCTAGCCAAAAAGAAATAACAAAATGTTTTTTAAGATAAATCACTTGATCATTGTCTTCTGTTCTCCTTCTCTGGGGCACCTGGCATTGGCCACCGTCGGCAGATGGGATGCTGGGCTCGATGGACCTTTGGTCTGACCCAGTATGGCCATTCTTATGTTCTTATGTTCTTAAGTACATTAGAAGCAGGAAGCCTGCTAAAAAACCTGTGGGTTCCCTAGACGATCGAACTATAAAAGGCGCAATCAAGGACGATAAAGCCATTGCAGAGAAACTAAATGGTTTCTTTGCTTCAGTCTTCATGGCTGAGGACGTTGGGGAGATTCCCAAATCTGCACCGTCCTTTGTGGGTGATGAATCTGAGGAACTGTCCCGGATTGAAGTGTCATTAGAGGAGGTTTTGGAACAAATAGAAAAACTTAATGTTAACAAATCTCCAGGACCGGATGGCATTCATCCAAGGGTTCTAAAAGAACTCAAATGGGAAATTGCTGAACTATTATCTGTGGTTTGTAACCTATCCCTTAAATCGGCTTCCATACCTAATGACTGGAAGGTAGCCAACGTGACACCAATATTTAAAAAGGGCTCTAGAGGCGATCCGGGCAATTACAGACCGGTAAGTCTAACTTCAGTACCGGGCAAATTAGTCGAAACAATAGTAAAGAATAAAATTGTGAAGCATGTAGAAGAACATAATTTGTTGGACAAAAGTCAACATGGTTTCTGTAAAGGGAAATCCTGTCTTACTAATCTATTAGAGTTCTTTGAAGGGGTTAACAAACATGCGGACAAGGGGGATCCAGTAGATGTAGTATACTTAGATTTTCAGAAAGCCTTTGACAAGGTCCCTCACCAAAGGCTCTTGTATAAATTACATGGCCATGGGATAAGAGGGAAGGTCCTTTCTTGGATTGAGAAGTGGTTAAAAGACAGGAAACAAAGGGTAGGAATAAATGGTAAATTTTCAGAATGGAGAGGGGTAACTAGTGGTGTCCCCCAAGGGTCAGTCCTAGGACCAATCCTGTTCAATTTATTCATAAATGATCTGGAGAAAGGGGTAAGCAGTGAGGTGGTAAAGTTTGCAGATGATACCAAACTGTTTAGGATAGTCAAGACAGAAGCAGACTGTGAGGGACTCCAAGAAGATCTCACCAAACTGAGTGATTGGGCAACAAAATGGCAAATGAAATTTAATGTGGATAAGTGTAAAGTAATGCACATCGGGAAAAATAACCCCAACTATACGTACAGTATGATGGGGGCTAATTTGGCTACGACAAATCAGGAAAGAGATCTTGGCGTTATCGTGGACAGTTCTCTGAAAACTTCCACACAGTGTGCAGCGGCGGTCAAAAAGGCAAATAGGATGCTAGGAATTATTAAGAAAGGGATAGAAAATAAGACCCAGAATATCTTCCTGCCCCTGTATAAAACTATGGTACGCCCACATCTTGAATACTGTGTACAGATGTGGTCTCCTCACCTCAAAAAAGATATTTTGGCCTTGGAAAGGTTCAGAAAAGGGCAACCAAAATGATTAGGGGTTTGGAACGGGTCTCATATGAAGAGAGGCTAAAGCGACTGGGACTTTTCAGTTTAGAAAAGAGGAGACTGAGGGGGGATATGATAGAGGTGTATAAAATCATGAGTGGTGTGGAGAGGGCCAATAAAGAAAAGTTATTTATTAGTTCCCTAAATAGAAGAACTAGAGGACACCAAATGAAATTAATGGGTAGCAGGTTTAAAACTAATAAAAGAAAGTTCTTCTTTACACAGCGTGTAGTCAGCCTGTGGAATTCCTTGCCAGAGGAGGCTGTGAAGGCTAGGACTATAATAGAGTTTAAAGAGAAGCTAGATAATTTCATGGAGGTTAGGTCCATAAAAGGCTATTAGCCAGGGGATAAAATGGTGTCCTTGGCCTCTGTTTGTCAGAGGCTGGAGAGGGATGGCAGGAGAGAAATCGCTTGATCATTGTCTTCGGTCCACCCTCTCTGGGGCACCTGGTGCTGGCCACTGTCGGCAGACAGGATACTGGGCTAGATGGACCTTTGGTCTGACCCAGTACGGCCATTCTTATGTTCTCCTTATTTGTTAGGATCAAATCTAGAACAGCTTCCCCCCTGGTAGCTTTTTCAACCTTCTGAAATAAAAAGTTGTCTCCAATGCAGTCCAAGAACTTATTGGATAGTCTGTGCCCTGCAGTGTTATTTTCCCAACATATATCTGGATAGTTGAAGTCCCCCATCACCACCAAATCTTGGGCTTTGGATGATTTTGTTAGTTGTTTGAAAAAAGCCTCATCCACCTCTTCCACCTGGGTAGGTGGCCTGTAGTAGACTCCTAGCATGACATCACCTTTGTTTTTAATCCCTTTTAGCCTAACCCAGAGACTTTCAACACTTCCGTCTCCTATGTCCATCTCCACCTCACTGCAAGTGTGTTCATTTTTAATGTATAAGGCAACACCTCCTCCCTTTTTTCCCTGTCTATCCTTCCTGAGCAAGCTGTACCCTTCCATACAATCATTTCGATCATGTGTATTATCCCACCAAGTTTCTGTGATGCCAACAATGTCATAATTGTACTTATTTATTAGCACTTCCAGTTCTTCCTGCTTATTTCCCATACTTCTCGCATTTGTATATAGGCATCTAAGATCCTGATTTGACCTTGCCTCCCAGTTTTGCCCTGACCCTCCTTTCTCTCTGCCATTGCAGCCCATGCTCCCTCCCATTTCTGACCCATCTCCCAGGTCTCCATGTTCTCCACTTACCTGTGGGCTTTGCTCACCTGTCCCCGTCAAACCTAGTTTAAAGCCCTCCTCACTAGGTTAGCCATTCTGTACACATCTCTGGATCTGCTGGCAATGGTCTTCTTAATGCAACCTAATATGCCATTAGCCTTCTTGGCTACAAGGACACACTGTTGACTCATATCCAGCTTCTCATCCACTGTAACCCCCAGGTCCTTTTCTGCAGAACTACTACTTAGCCGGTTGATCCCCAGCATGTAATAATGCTTGGGATTCTTCCATCCCAAATGCATCTCTAAGGGTATGTCTACACTACAAAGTTAATTCGAACTAACAGCCATTAGTTTGAATTAACTTTAATAGGGGCTACACATACAAACCGCTAGTTCGAACTTAATTCGAACTAGCGGAGCACTTAATTCGAACTAGGTAAACCTCATTCTACGAGGAGTAACGCCTAGTTCGAATTAAGTAGTTCGAATTAAGGGCTGTGTAGCCACTTAATTCGAACTAGCTGGAGGCTAGCCCTTCCCAGGTTCCCCCTGGTGGCCACTCTGGGCCAAACCAGGAAAACTCCTCTCCTCTCCCCCAGCCCCAGGGCCCTTAAAGGGGTAGACTCTGGCCAGACGGCACTTGCCAGAGCCAGCCCTGCCAGCAGTCTCTGCCCCTGACCCAGTGGCCCCACGATGAGCCAGGCAGCCAGTGACAGCCAGCCATCCCCCGCCCAGTCCCCCAGCACCCAGGGGCCAGCCAGGGGCCGTAGACGGTGCGGACCCTCCTGGACTAGTGCGGAGGTCATGGACCTCATTGAGGTTTAGGGACAGGCCCCCAATCCCCATGATCTCTGCACTAGGAGGAGGAACACGGCCATCTACGGCCGCATAGCGGCCACCATGGCCCAAAAGGGACACAGGCGCACCCAGGAGCAGGTGTGCCTGAAAGTTAAACAGCTGCGGCAGGCGTACGCCAGGGCCACCAGGGGCGGCGCCGCAGCAGGGGCTGCCACCTGTCCCTACTTCCCCGCCCTCAACCAACTCTTGGGGGGCGGGGCAGTCCACGCCAGCCCAGGAGGCAGCGAGCCAGGACCAGAGGGCCCTGACCCGGGCACACCGGAGGGGCCTCTGCCAGCTGTTCCGGCACGGGAGTCAGCAGGGTCGTCCGGGGAGGCCATACCGGGTAAGTGCCAGCACTGTCCCCTGCCCGGGGAGGAGGCGGGGAGGGAGACCAGGGACCGCGCACGTGGGCCATGCCTCCCACGGATCACGCAGCCACCTGTGCACGTGCGAGCACATGCCATGCCACCCTTGGGCAGGTGGCTCCAGCTGCGTGACACCCAGGGACCATGGTCCAATAGGCACACGCGTGTGTGAAGAGACCTGACACGCTCCCGACCCCGGGGTGGGACACAGCAGGATGCTCTCCCTTCACACGCCCCCTCTACACAGAGGCAGGGGACATCTCCCCCCCGACCCGGCCACACTAGACACGGCACAGGGGCATGGGTGCGGTCTTGGGGCAGCTCCCAGTCCCGGGGAGAGCCAGACATCCTGACCATGGCCTCTGTACAAACACAACGGCTCTGATGGTGCAGGGCAGGGTTGCCCTCACGTCATTGGGGGGGGGGGCATCATCCACTGTGTCCCCACGGAGAACTGACCACTTCTCTTCTTTCTCTACAGCTGCACCAGCTGCTCGTGCAGGGCGCACCACCCCGCCTGGGACATGCTCCCGCACCCGCGGCCTGCTCCGGACCACCACCACGGAGCAGGATTACTGGGACCAGCACCTGGGGTCCCTGCAAGCCCTGAACTGCACCGTGGAGGCCTGGATGCGGGCAGACCTGCAGCTCTGCCAGGAGCAGTTGGCTGAGGAGCGAGCCAGAAACGCTACCCTGCAGGCCCTGCTGCAGAGCATGGTGCCCCGTGCCCATCCTGCGCCTGCTGCCCCCCCAACAACTGTCCCTCCTTCCACTCCTGCCCCCCCACCTCTTCCTCCTCAACCTCCACACCTTCCTCCTCAATGTCCACACCCCCCACCTCAACCTCCGCACCCTCCACCCCATCCCCTCGGGGACACTGAGGCCCCCTCCCTCGCCGTGCTGGGAGGCGGTTGGCCCGGCGAGACCCTTACCCCTGATCCCTGAGTTTCCGCTCCCCCTCCTTCCCCTTGCTTCCCCCTTCCAGCTCCCTCCTCCCAGGTTTCCCCCTCCCCTCTCCCACCCTCTCTCCTGCCCTCTCCCGCCTCCTTTCCCCCATCTCCCCACAGTTTCATTCCCCCTCCCCAGTTGTGTTGAATAAAGAGAATTGTTATTTTTGAAAATACGTGTCTTTTAATTTGACATCAGAAAGGGGGGCTAGGGAAGTGGAAGGAGGAGAGGGAGGAATGGGGCACAAGCCCCCCAGTGGGGCAGACTGGGGAGACTGTTAGCACTCCTCAGGGTGGAAGCTCTCCGGCAGGGCCCCCTGGATCCTGACATCCCCTCGATGGTCCTCCCGGATGGCAGCCTGCAGAGAGTGCAGCCAGGCTGCCGGCAACATGTCCATGAGACGCAGCAGAATCCCTGGGGGCAGGTCTGGTTCCATGTTGCAGAGTGCCATGGTGCCCCGAGTGAGAGCAAGCAGAACACTCCAAGACACAAATGCTTTGCTGTCCCTCATCGAGGTAGACCAGCAAGCGGGGAACCTTGAGAACTGTCTGTCCGGGGTGGGGGGTCGGGTCCCTTTAAGCACAGCCCTCGGCTAGCCTGAGGCAGCAGCTCCACACTCTAAGTCCTGGTTCCAGACAGCCTTAACTTCGGTTCAGGGTCCACTCAATGTGGACATGCTAGTTCAAATTAGAAAAATGCTAATTCGAATTAGTTTTTAGGTCTAGATGCACTAATTCGAATTAGCTTAGTTCAAATTAACTAATTCAAATGAAGTTAGTTCGAATTAGTGCTGTAGTGTAGACATACTCTCGCTTAGCAGGGAAGTCCCACAGGCAGCTCCCAGCCACCAGCCATGGCAGGGACCCTAGATCCCTTATTCCCATTTTGTCATTTTTTAGTGAAAGTCACAGACAGGTCACCGGCTTCTCAGGGTTCCATTTGCTTTTCTCACTGCCCATGGCCTGTCTGCGACTGTCTCTCAAAATAAGTTGTGACATAATCTGAGCCTCGCTAATGAGACCCTTGGATGTGTGAGCAGGGGAGTTGGCCTTGCTGATATTGGTACAAGGATACTGGATACAGTGGCTTAGAAGGGTCAGACCTTTGCCGGTCAGTGTCTTTCTCCACATGGACAGGCAAAGTGAGGAAGACGTTGCTTGAGAGCTTATTAGAGGTTTGTTTACGGATACTCACTTTGTGTATTTTGGCATGTGAGCTTGTACTTTGTTTTTAAGCATTCATAACTTTTTTCAGTTTCAACATTTACCATTATTTGATCCCTCTCCCCCCCAAAAAACCATTCCTGCAGTTATGAAAACTTAAAATCAGGAAAAAATGCTTAAAACACATAATTGTTCACACCTCTGAAAATATCAATAGATAAAAAAGGGAGGAGGGTGCAGTGGAACACAGAAAAATAAATACCAATATTATCCACTGACTTTGTTTATATATACAAATTTTATATATATATATATATATTTTTTTTTTTACCAAGCCTACATATAATGGAGTTCACAAGCCTTTCAGTGAGAGGTGACTTAACCTTCATTAAGAAAACATATGGATTCCTAAAGGGCTATTGAATCTGTATGTGAAAACCAAGAAGGAAGCACATTCACCTGTTGGGAATGAACACAAAGATTCCCTTTAAAAAGTGCAAGGAAAAGCTCTGGGAAAAAGCTGCTGCTATTTCATAGCTAGAACTGGTTGTTTGCAACTTGATAATTGACATTTTAAGTGACTATTTCAGTTCATCTCCACAAAATGCATGAGGCCTGATCACAGCTGAAGATTGTAAAAGCTTCTGAGAAGGAACAATCAGGTAGGTTATTTTGCCTTCAAAGTGTCTCCTTAGATCCCCTCATTCATACTGCTTCTTGCTTGGAAATATTCTAGCAACAACAAAGATTAAATAACCCTTTGATAATATATCTTGCTCTTTCTGTAAGCACTACTTCAGCAGTGCATTCAAAGTGATCTATGTTCCAGGGCTTTTCAGATTACATTCCTAGAAATATAATTCCAGATTTGTGCAGCGTATTGATTTAGTAATTTGTTTCTTTTGCAACTGTGTTTTATTCAAGAACCTTGGACCTATCTGGTTCTCAGGGATGTCTGAAGGAGATTTATAACAAATTAATTTATTATATTTAGGATGTGGAAGATTGCATCAAATCAAATTATCATTAGTCTAGTTTTCTGCCTGCTGACATTAGTTTTCACCCTCTGATATTTAATCAAACATTATTAAAAAAAAAATTTCTGTTGTATTTTCAGCTTTCATTGTTTTCTCCTCTTTTTCTCCTTTTTAGCAAGGATGGGAGGAGTTAATAAAATATTTTCATTTCAATTTGATTAGAAATCTCGTTTAGCATAATTTCATTGAAAAAATTGAAACATTTTAATTGTAGGAAAATGCATTTCTAATGTTTTTAACATTTTATTTTCTTTGAAAAGACATTTGTGGTCAAACATTTTGATGTGCTATAGTGTTGTCAGGTCACACATTGCTATTATGAGGGTTGGTATTTTATTGTAAATCTCACATTATCTGCTAATTTTCCAAAAGCTCCAGCTCTTGGTGAGAACCTCAGATGTCAATGCAGTAAAAATAAATGTTTAGCTCTCACATTTGCAGAGAATAGTTTAGGAATCTGACCTGAGTGCACTGTCAGGGGTCAGACATCAAAAGGCAAAACATGAGAATCTGAAATCTATTATTAGTGTTGTAATTTTAAAGCTAATGATTTCTAAATCAATTTCATATCTATTTTTGTACCTGAATTATTTGCATTGATTTGCATAAGAAAGAAACTGCAAAAATCTTAAAGAACGTGGTAACTAGAAACATTCAGTTCAATTCACTAATACAGATAAGAAGTAAATTAGTTTTTAAATACAAAGCATGTTTCTTGCTTTTTCCCTTAATTTCCAGAACAGCAAAGTTAGTTTCTTATTTAAATTATAAAAAAGTTTTAAAATTCTTTTTTAAAAAAAGAATTCTAATTTCCATCCAAATACAGCTTGAGACATTTATTGGAATGTTTTTTAAGTCTAAGAAATGTCATTCTCCATTATTACCATAATACAAATTATTAAAATTAAGATTCTGAATAAATTCATACAACTACAGTGAATCCTCCTGATTGGAAAAGATTACCAAATTTAGTGTAAAATCTACATTTAATTGCAAATCAACATATTTTAATGGCTAATAACCAATGAGAATCCCTGTTTCTTTAGGAAAATAATTAAAAACTCCAGATATTACAATTGATGTATTTAAATCAATGTTTCCTGCTTGCTGGTTTCAATCATGATTAAAATTGGTGATTTAATTCACCTTGATTTACAGGACACCTGCCCTGAACCATCCTATGGATAGAAGTGAACCTGAGACTCCCACATCCCTGGCACTGCTCTGCCCAGCCAGCTACAGTCTCAAATCTGGCTCCACTGAGACTCACAAAACTTCTTCCAAATCCAGGGAGTACCTCACTTCCCTTGGTGCTGGCAGCCGGGCTTTTCAGTGCAGAATCTCCATTGGCGTCTGTGTCTGTGTCTGGGCAGGTAACGCTGCTGCTTCCCTCCTGAGCAATTCACAGACTGGGAGGAGAGAGGCGGATGCCTGGCCTGGCCTGAGTGTGGAGCCCAGCCAAGCATCCTGCTCAGAGATGCCCGCCCAGCCAGGTCCCTTTTGGACTCCAGACAAAGCAGAAGGTGCCTGACATATGGGGCTGGGCAGAGCCTTGCCAGGGATGGGGGAGTCTCAGGTTCAATTCCCCTGCTTTCTGGCCGTGATGTCACGGCCCGCAACTTTAAAACTGCTCGGTGGTGCATTGCACCGCGTGGCTGAGTTGCGGGCTCGGAGAGTTCTGGGGTGGAGCGCAGACTCCGGCCCGGCAAAGTGGAAGGCGGGGGAGGGAGAAAACTAGGGGAAGGGCTGGGAGAGAAAGGGGTGTGTATGGAGGGGGAGGGGAAGGCACCAAAGGGACAGGGTAAAGGAGAGACAAATGCCAGGGGGCCAAGTGCAGACAATGAGGAAAAAGGGCAGGAGGGGAGGTGTCAGTGGGAGAGGGACAGGGTGATGTGGGGAGGGGAGAGGGTAAGGGCATTGGGGGCTGGAGGGGGAGGTGCTGGGACAAGGCTCGAAAGGAGGGGTGGACATGAGGAAGGCAGGGATGGAGCAAGTCATGTGTGAGGGCACAGGGGCATGAGGGGAACTGGGGCAGATGGTGGTGAGGGGGTGGGCATCAGGGGCAAAGGGGGCAGGGGCAGTGAGGGAAGGGGGAGGCACCAGGAGGGTGCAGGGGTAAGGGAAGGTGCAAGTGCCAGGGGGTTCTGGGGTGAAGCAGAAGGGCAGACACCTGCAGGGGAGGGACCAGCACCAGAGGAGAGAGGCAGGACAGGTGTGTAGAGGGAGATGTATGAGGAGGGGGTAGCTCACATGATCAGAGTGGGGCTACTGGAGGAGTGGGCACAAGGGGGGGGAGGGGGGCAGGTTGCAGGAGGGCTGAGGGCAGTGAGAAGGGCAGGAGTCAGGACAGCAGAGGAGGGTGAGGAGTTGGGGGGCAGCAGGCACCAGGGGAGCTGATGGAGCAAGGAGAGGAGACATGGCAGCAGAGAGAAAAGGTAAAGGTTTAAAAATATTTATTAATAACTTGGGTGCCACAGTGGCCCATCCAAACGTGCACCAGTAAGTTCATGTGGCTTAACACAAAATTCATTCTGCTCACGGGAGGAAACTCTTAGGCTATGTCTACACTGGCGGTTTCTTGCTCAAGAACATCTTGTGCAAGGGTTCTTGTGCAAGAAGTCTTGCGCAAGAACACATCCACACTGCCATGTGCAAGCTGTGCTTTTGCACAAGAGCATCCATGGCAGTGTGGACGCTCTCTTAGCCGTTTTAGCCATAGGGGTTTCTTGCGCAAGAAATCCCTGCCGAGCATCCACACTGCCCTCTTGCGCAAGACAGCTTACACCTGTTGCGCAAGAGCTATACTCTTTTCTAAGACACCCTCTCTTACCACGCCGTGCTGTAAATTTCCTTGCGCAAGAGCAGGCGAGCAGTGTGGCTACTCTGTGGGTTCTTGCGCAAGAACGGCTGTACTTGCGCAAGAAGCCACGAGTGTAGACATAGCCTTAGAGGGAACACTTCCCCCAGCCTCTCTGCCCCCGAGTTAACGTCACACACATTGGGTTAATGCAACTGCAGGATAGTTGTATGCAGGAGGTTTGGCGGGGGCCAAACTAATCCCTGTTGGTAGGAGGATGGTGGGAAAAGCCCTTCTAGAGGGGTGACATGACACCTTTTATTTCTGGTCATGTGTCCATCTTGCCCCGAGAGTGTTGCCTGCAGAGGCGTGACTAACGGGGCGGGGGGGGTTAGGGGGCATGGCTAACGGGGGCTGGGGGCGTGGCTAATGGGGCACCACCAAAAATTATACAAACCTGCCGCCTGTGTTCAGACCCACCCAGCCTGCTCTGCTTGGCCATCTCCCAGCCGTCCCCAGCTATCGGTGAGCTGCCATCTGGGTTTTACAGGTATTTCTGGCATCTTGTCAGTCCCGACTTTTGTACAGTGGGGCTGCAGGATCTCCAGCATCAGGAGCTGCTGCCCCTCCACTTCCACAGGGCAGTGAGCATCAGGCTGCCCCAAAAAATGAGCTCTCTGGCTGTGTCTTCCCAGCAGTGTTATTCTGAAATACATTTGAAATAACGGGCTTCTTGCTCTGAGTCCTGTCGCCCTCAGTGTGCGAGGAGTAAGGGAAGTGGGGGGCAGAGGGCTCTGTCTCAGAAACACTGCTGTGTATGCAGCGCCCAAAGCCAAAATGATCTATTTCGACTTAAGCAACGCAATTAGCCTAGCTCAGGTTGCCTGGCTTATTCCAGTTTAGCTCTGCAGTGCAGATGTGCCCTCCGTGACTGATGGAAGTGGAGACCTTCTCTGTTCTGGCTCTCAGATCTTACCCAGGCCTTAGTTCATGCTATGTCTAGACTACAGGCTTCTTTCGGAAGAAGCTTTTCCGGAAGAGATCTTCCAAAAATACTTCTTCCAAAAGAGAGTGTCCACACTGCCAAAGTGTATCAAAAAAGTGATCTGCTTTTTCAACAGATAGCATCCATTCACTGTGGATGCTCTCTTGCAGATTGCTACAGACAGAGTGGCCACCAGAGCATCTGTGCTTTTTCCTTTTCCCTCTTCTTCTGAAAGAACTCCCTCTTACACGTCCCCACACGCCTTTTCCAAAAGAGCTCTCTTGAAAAAGGCATTCTTCCTCGTAGAAAGAGGTTTACCAATGTTAGAAAAAACAGAGGGCTTTTCCATTTCTTTTTCAAAAGAACGCAATTGTAGTGTGAGTGTAAGTGAAGTATTTTTTGATAAACGGCTGTTTTTCCGAAAAAAGTCTTCAGTGTAGACATACCTTCAGTGATGGAAAAAATTGCCTGGACTCACTGATACACCCAGATCAAACATTATGTTCCTAATGGCTGGGTTTTTATCATTAGGGTTTTTTTACGTTGTGTGTGTGTGTGTGTGTGTGTGGTTTTTTTTTTTTTTTTTTAAATTACTGTGAGCAAACATTGGGAACTGGGTGTGTGGCTTGTCTCAGTGCACCTGGGGAAGGACTTTGATTGGAGTTAACCGTAGTTATCTGATGAAAACATTAGAAGCTGTGGGGATTGGGCCAGTGTTCCCATCATCTATTTCCTTATTGCACCATTGCTTTTGTAGTGTCCCGCAGATGAGCGGGTCTCTTAGCAGCTACTTTCCAGTTTGCAAAGTCCTTCCTTAGAGACTTCCCAGCTGGGGGACACCTGTTCCCACACCTCCTCAGAAGCCATCTCCCTGGCTATCCGGGTTGCCAGATGCTTTCCCGATTCATCGGCTGGCCTATGCCGATGGTGTTTCATATTTCAGCTTGTCTGGCTGTGACATGCAGGCGCTTTGTTAGGGATGTGAAGGACTAGTCAAATGCTTATCGGATAGTCAACAGGATAGTCAACTAGTTGCTTCCCTCTCCCCTTCCTGCTTCTATCAGAAACAGGACTTGTGGACCAGATTCAGAAGCATATGAATCAATTTGTTTGGAATAGTTGCCACTTGGGGTATGTCTAGACTACATGCCTCTGCTGACAGAGGCATGTAAAATAGGCAACCTGACATAGTCAATGAAGCGGGGATTTAAATATCCCCAGCTTCATTAAAATAAAAATGGCTGCCGTGCTGTGCCGGCTCAGCTGATTCTCGGCACAGTGCGTGAGTCAAGACACGGATCGTTCAACAAGGAAAGCCTTTGTCGACTGCTCCCTTATGCCTCGTGAAACGAGGTTTACAGGATCGGTCGACAAAGGCTTCCCTTGTCGACCGATATGCATCTTGACTCACGCACTGTGCCGACAATCAGCTGAGCCAGCACAGTGTGGCGGCCATTTTTATTTTAATGAAGCCGGGGATATTTAAATCCCCGCTTCATTGACTATGTTGGGTTGCCTATTTTACATGCCTCTGTTGGCAGAGGCATGTAGTCTAGACACACCCTTGTGCCCTGCTTAGCTGTTCCTGCCATTAGATGGCTAAGCCCAGGGGCTCATTAATTTTGACTCCTACCTATTTTTATTGGCACCCAGCCGATAACAGAGTCTAGATTACAATTACAGTTCAAGTACAGAGTCCAGTTTGTAACTGTCTTTTGACACCAGGTGAGTTCTGTGAAGTATGTGACCAAACCAAGCACTTTATGGTTTATGACTTTTCAGAGGTGCTCTGTTTTTAACCTTCTTTTCTCCATTGAATCTCTCTCCTCAGGGTCCTGTTTTCTGCCTTTGGGTTGACCGAGCTGACCAGTTAGAAAAAAATTGTGTGAGACACGTTGGAGGTTGACAACAGCTCTTGCTGAAGGGAGGTTCCAAAGAGGATGGAGAAAGGCTGTTCACAGTAGTGACAGATGGCAGAACAAGGAACAATGGTTTCAAGTTGCGGTGGGAGAGATCCAGGTTGGATATTAGGAAAAACTAATTCACTAGGAGGTTGGTGGAACACTGGAATGGGTTACCTAGGGAAGTAGTGGAATCTCCATCCCTAAAGGTTTTTAAGTCTCGGCTTGACAAAGCCCTGGCTGGGTTGATTTAGTTGGGATTGGTCCTGCCTTGGGCAGGGGGCTGGACTTGATGACCTTCTGAGGTCTCTTCCAGCTCTATGATTCTATACTGTTCAGACTAGAATCTGGGATAAGGCCTCTCTGCCTTTTGGGCGGTTCACCCTCTGGAGGTTTGCTTAGGGATCATTCTTCCAGCAGGGAATCGTGTGTTCTCCTCAAGAGCCGTCTCCCCTTGGGAGCCAGGCAGGCTGTTGTCCTGGATGGATTTGGGGAATGCTCTTTTGGAGCCATAACCAAGAAGCAGCATTGTGATGTGTGTCCTGATTGTCACATTATCCCGCCCTTTCAGATCTCCTTAGGACAGTCTGGAGGATGCCTCTGCTCCGGGTGACTTTGTTGCTACACCTACACTGTAACCTTCTTCCAGAAAAGCTTATGCAAATAAAGCACAGAGTGAAATATTGCCACACTTCATTTGCATAATTAATTAGCAGCCACTTTTGAGCAAGAGGTTTTTGCGCAAAAAGGAGCTGTGTAGACGGGTCCGTATTGCACAAAAACCCCCCCCTTTTGTGCAAGAGCCCATATCCCTCCTTTTTTGAGGCATAAGAACCTTGCGCAAAAGGGGGGTTTTTTGTGCAAAATGGATCCATCTACACTGCTTGTTTTTGAGGGGGTCAACAAACAGGTGGACAAGAGGGATCCAGTGGATGTAGTGCACTTAGGTTTCCAGAAAACCTTTGACAAGGTCCCTCACCAAAGGCTCTTAAGGAAAGGAAGTTGTCATGGATAAGAGGGAAGGTCCTTCACTGATTTGAGAACAGGTTAAAAGACAGGAAACAAAGGGTAGGAATAAATGGTCAGTTTTCTGAGTGGAGAGAGGTAACTAGCGGGGTCCCCTAAGGGTGTGTCCTGGGATGGATCCTATTTATAAATGATCTGGAGAAAGGGGTAAACAGTGAGGTGGCAAAATTTGCAGATGATACCAAACTGCTCAAGAGAGTTAAGACCAAAGCAGACTGTGAAGAGCTTCAAAAAGATCTCAACAAGCCAAGTGACTGAGCAACAACACGGCAAATGAATTTTAATGTCAATAAATGCAAAGTAATACACACTGGTAAATATAATCCCAACTGTACATACAAAATGATGGGGACTAAATTAGCTATTACCACTCGAGAGATCTTGCAGTCGTTGTGGATAGTTCTCTGAAAACATCCACCCGGTGTGCAGCAGCAGTCAAAAAAGCAAATAGAATGTTGGGAATCATCAAATTGGGGATAGAGAATAAGACAGAAAATATCTTGTTGCCTCTCTATATAACCAGGGGACGCCCACAGCTTGAATCCTGCGTACAGATGTGGTTGCCTCATCTCAGGAAAGATCTCTTGGCTCTGGAAAAGATTCAGAAAACTGCTGGGGTTGGAGCCAGAGTTGAGTATCCCTGGGGAAGCGACTGTGGGAGTCTGACACCCGTGGTTCATGGGTGCCCTGAGAAGAGTTAGGCTTGGCCTGGCAACGGCAGCCCTGTGCCTGGGGGGGTCTGAGGGAAAGGCAGTGCAGTCGGGGAGCACACTGCTGAGGGTGATTCTGTGGCTGGAAGCCTGCTCTGTGTGGGCCATGAATGGTACTTTGGGAACTCGATGGTCCTTTGTCAAGGCAACAATGACCTGTAAATGGACTTGTTTTTCCTGTAAGCCTGTGTGGAAGGGCTAGGAGGGGCCCTGTGAAGCAAGAGATTGTGTCACCCGACACCACAATTCTGAGATGCTGGTGTTTTTCTCCACCAGAGCAGAAGGAAAGAACACAAAGAATTCCTACCTTTGGCAAAACCCATGTAAGGGTGAGCAGCCAAACAATAGGGGCAGGTGCTGTCAGGTTTCAGGACACCCCAGCTTACTCCCCAAGAGGTCATCTGGAACTGAACAGGGAGAAAGGTCTGAGTCCAGACCGGAAGCGAGCCCTCTGTGTGACAGTGCTTATTACAACAAGTGTTAGGGTGAGATATTGCATCTAACCGGTTTCTGTAGTGTCTTAAGTTTTTAGGTTGATTGTTCTGTTTTATTTTGCTTAGTATCTTACTTTGTTCTGTCTGCTATCTCATCTGGCCACTTAAATACTACCCTGTACATGTAATAAAATCACTTTTGTTGATGAATGAAGCCAGGGTCAGTAATGGCTGCCTGAAGGGCCAGTCTGTGCATCTCTCAGCGGTACTGCAGCACATCAAGTGACAGTCCTAAGGAGGTCCCAGAGCCCAACCTGTCATGGATGCACCTGCTCAGTTGGCCTGGAAAAGAAACATGAAGAGCAGAAGTTAACGGGACATGTCAAGAATTAATTGTTTATGTCCTGTGGGGATTAGGAGCTTTGCTGGGATTTGCTCCATGACACACAGAGCCTAAGAGTCCATCTGAGACTCAGCAGCCCCTTGAGAGATCTACTGTTTCAGAGTTGGATGGGGACAGACTAGAACAGGCTGTGACACACTCAGAATTGACTTCTGCCCTACATGGCTTTGCTCTAGGTAGGACACCTGGTAATAGTGGTTGCCTGTTGAGTTTTGCAGAGCCTTTTGAACTCTCTTTGGGCCTGACTCACCCCAGGTTTTTCAGTCCTCACCACAAAACAGCAGTCCTCACTATTTTGCCTTAAAAAAGAGTACCGAGGGGAGGAGGGCTGAAGGACTGGAGATCTGTGTGCCTGCGTTGCTCTGTCTATAAACTTTTCTCAAAGACCTTGGTAAAAAGACTGGAAACTGTGATTGGGAAGGTTGTGTACCATGGCAGGCCCATTGCATCTTCTATAGGTCTGATTTTAATAACATTTTCCTTGTGGGATGTAGTTTTGGTTGAAAACAAAGCTTTTTTGTACATGTGGTTCGTTACTCTTGATCATGAGATGGCTTTTGATCGATGCTGGGAATCTTCCATAAATTGCTGATCCAACGCAGCACATAAAAGTTGTTGTCCTACATAAAAACAGAGAAATGTATTCCAGTTGAGTGAAGAGCCTTGGGTTTTTTTTGGCCAATAATGTATCCTGTTCATCATTTTCCATTGCCTCTGTACCCAGGCTGTCTGAAATCACTGTGACGGTATTACACTCAACACATTTGTTGTTGCTGTGGGCTGCCCCCGTTTCCTGTTGTCTGGGTCTAGTTCCAGTGAGATGAAAGTCCTTTCCCTCTGCCACAGCTCCAGACCCAGCTCCTCTCTACCCGCTTTTATCATTTTCTTCATAACGTTTTACGTTCACAGGCTGGAATCAGGTAGGAATGTCCATGGCTTCGGCTGTTGCTTGTGGGATTTATTCATTTACTTTGATTTATACAATTGCCCTGTTTCACTGTTTATGCAACACTGCATAAAAATTATCACAAGTGTATTGACATCAATAACAATCAATGAATTGTTATGAGCTGGGTGAAATCTTGTTCTGGATTGAGCTGACCTTGTTCAAACTGGTGTCTGACTACACCTGCCACGAAATAGTTATAAGAGACAGTAAAGTAGCCGCACCTTAAACAAAGCTAAATAGAGTCTGCACAGAGGTTAGGGCTACTTCTACATGACTGATCCTACAGTGGTTCTGAAAAGCCTCCTGTGTAGCTGCTCTATGCCAATAGGAGAGAGCTCTCCCATCGGCATAATTAAACCACCCCTAATGAGCTGCAGTAGCTATGTCGGCAGGAGAATATCTCCTGCCATCTTAGCCCTACCCACCATAGCACTTCTATTGGTGAAACGTCTGTTGATCGGGGGTTCGCAGCCCTCCCCAACAAAAGTCTGATGGACAAAAGTGCTCGTGTAGACACAGCCAAGCACTGTGGATATGTTGGGTATAAGAAGGGGGTGGCAAAGACAGAGGGGAGGTTTTTCCACTGGGTTTTGTGACTAGGTGTGTGTGTGGAGGGTATAAGGCTATGTCTAGACTGCAGGCTTCTTTCAGAAGAAACTTTTGCAGGAAAAACTTCTTCCAAAAGACAGCGTCCACACATCAAAAGCACATCAAAAAAATGATTTGCTTTTTCAAAAGATAGTGTCCACACTGAATGGACACTCTCTTGCATGTAAGCTGCGATTGCTTTGGATGGAGTGGCCACCAGGGCACCTGTGCTTTTTCCTCTTCTTTCAAAAGAACTCCCTCTTCCCCATCCACACACGCCTTTTTACGAAAGAGCTCTTTCCCAAAAAGGCTTCTTCCTCGTAGAAAGAGGTTTATCAATGTTGGAAAAACCCCTCTGTTCTTTCAATTTTTTTTTGAGAGAACATGATTGTAGTGTGGATGGAAGTGAAGTTTTTTCAGAAAAACAGCTGTTTTTCTGAAAAAAACTCTCCAGTGTAGACATACCCTCTGAGAGAGAACACAGAGAATCAAGAACAGAGAGGGAGGTGGAAACAAAAGCAAAAATAGCCAGGAAGCCAACAGGACCTCAGTGGGACCCTGAGAAGAGAGAATTTTTGGGTCTGCTGAGTAGAGAGGGTTGGGGCTGTACGCTATGAAACAGCTCCTTTTCCTGTTGTTTCCTTGCTTCCTCTGGGTCTGGAGAAGCAAGACTTGTACGTTCCTTGTAAATAAAGAAAATTGTATCAAAGAGAATACCAGGGCTCTGTCAAATTTTACGGACACTTGCTAGCCAGTGACAGAGCAGCACAACACCTGTACAGAATGGGACATACGTTAGAATTGTGTGTGGATGGGAGTGTCATTGATTAAAAGGGAATCTGATTTAGCTCCTTTGTGCCTTTTGCAGCTCGGTTCACCGTGGCTGGGCCTGGTCACCCCGTCACGGCCGTGGTGGGGGAGGACATCGTGTTACCCTGCTGCCTGTCCCCCACCGTGAGTGCAGAGCACATGGAGGTGAGATGGTTCCGACATGAGTTTGCATCCTTCATGCACCTGTACCAGCATGGGAAGGATCAGTTTGGGCAGTAGATGCCCGAGTACCATGGCAGGACAGAGCTTTCCAAAGCTGGCATCACAGATGGAAACGTGGCCCTGAGGATTGCCAACGTCAGGCCCTCCAATGAAGGACAGTATCACTGCTTTGTCCAAGAAGGTGTTTCTTATGAAGAAGCTGTCCTGCAGCTGGAAGTAGCAGGTCCATAACATGGGTCTGTCATCTCTTTTTAGGTAGCTCTTGGACCCAGGCCCACAAAACTACTTAGGCACCCACCTCCCCGTGTCAGGGGCATATGTCCATTTTCCTGAGAACCTGAAAAAGTCATTACATGAACTAGCGGTTGGGCTAGAGAAGGAGAAGGAGAATGGTTGTGTAATGATCTGTCTTAAACACTGGAGTAAGTTGCTTAGGGAGGTTGGAGAATCTCCATCTCTGGAGATATTTAAGAGCAGGTTAGATAAATGTCTATCAGGGATGGCCTAGACAAGGCTGGGTCTTGCCATGAGGGCAGGGGACTGGACCTGATGACCTCTCGAGGTCTCTTCCAGTCCTAGGGTGTGTCTAGACAACATGGCTCCACCGACGGAGCCATGTAGATGAGGCAGGTCGGCAAAGGGAAATGAAGCTGCAATTTAAATAATTGCCGCTTCATTTAAATCAAAATGGCCGCCACGCTGTGCCGATCAGCTGGATCTGCCGACAAAGGGTTCTGGGATAGGCAGATCCCCGTCTAGACTGCCGCGCTGTGCCGACAAACAGCTGATCGGCACAGCATGGTGGCCATTTTGATTTAAATGAAGCGGCGATTATTTAAATCGCCGCTTCATTTCCCTTTTGCGAGAAAACTAATCTACATGGCTCCGTCGACGGAGCCATGTTGTATCGATGTACCCCTGGTGTTCTATGATTCTAAGTGAAACAGCAACAGCAGGAGAGATTGAAAGAGCCCCACACACCAGACTATCCTGGAGCCTTGGGGTCAGGGCAGGCTCATGAGAACCAGGCAACTGCTGTTCAGATACTTTCTCCCCATTAGGCCGAGGGATGCTCCCAAATAGTTGATTTTCCTTTTGTCCTGGAAGCGAGGGATCTCCTCCCTGGCTATTCAGCCATAGCAGCAGCTGGGTCTTTGTTATTCGCCCAAGCTCCATTTGTTTTAGACACCTCACTCAGTCCCTCTGCAGAATTCAGACAGAAAATGCCACACACCACAGCCAGAGGAGGAAGTGATGGAGTTGAAGCCAGCCAGTGGGAAATGTCAACCACCTGCGTGTGTCCTAAGCCCCACGCTCACTCTGAGAGTCTAATGTGGGGCTCCCTTAGTCTCTGCTGTTGAAGTGGTTCCAGGTGGGATAATGATGGAAGAGTGACTGGAGCAGGGGGACCGGACTCAGGGTTTCCCACCTCCCAGGTGGGTGCACTAGCCACTGGGCAACACAGCCTCTCTCGCACACAATGACTAGTTCAATATTTACTAGATGAGAGACAGAGGCAAGATTTTTCTGTGTCATGAATCTTTCACTTTATCAGGCCATGCTAAGAAGTTCCAGGTGGCTCTCCGGTGGGACAGCAGTGAAAAATGCGCATTTTCCTCACCTTCATAACAATCAAAACAAACTTTGTTTAGTGGCCGTTACGATTGCATCAGGACACGCTGCCCCAGCACTAGCTCTAGTCCAGCCACAGCGTTTGGGCTTGAAATAGGAATTAATTAATGGACGGTTTATGGCCTGTGTGATGCAGGGGGTCAGACTCGACGATCACAGTGGTCCTTTCTGGCCTTAAAACCTAATGAATCTGGGAACACAAAATCAAAGCCTAGACATCAGAAATCAAGGGGAAAACATCCTGCATTCCTTAGCCCCTTCATATCGCCTGCACCGCTGCAGCGAGCTGCGCCCCCGTATTCTGTAAGGTGTCCTCCTCCATCTCGGAGGCCCCAGGACTGTGGCACAGTTAAGCAAATGCTTAAATCTCGCTACAGTCAAGTTTCCTGTTTCCACAAAAATCAGTAAAGAAGAAAGTGTGTTCCATCAGTTATTGGAAACATCAGTGTTTGTCCTCTAGGCTGTAGAGATATTTCATTTAACACTGATTTATTCACTCTAGCTTCAGGCTCTATGCCTCAGATCTCTGTGGAGGGTTACCAGGATGGAGGGATCCGGATGGTCTGTCATCTGGCCGGGTGGTATCCAGAGCCCCAGGTGCTGTGGAGAGATCTCAGCGGGCAGCGTTTATCTTCCTCGGCGGAAACCAAATCCAGAGATGCCCAGGGGCTCTTTGAAATCAAAAGTTCCCTCCTTGTGACCAAGCGCTCCAACCAGAATGTGTCCTGTTCTATCAGAAGCGCCTGCTTCAGCCTGGAAAAGGATCCCTTGACTTTCTGTATGTCAGGTCAGTGACCACCCAGCCCAAACGCTGCCATCCTCTACAGGAAAAAGAACCCTTGAAATATTTCATTTCCTCACAGAAAACTACACTGAGGTGCAGTTAAAGTAGAGAGCACAATGTCAGGTTAAGCACACGTCAGGGATATTGTGAATATCCCAGAAACAAACCTTTTTAACCTAGAAAATTCAGGCATAAGGTTTAAAGAAAATGTAAATGCATTTCAGCACAGAAATTCCCTGTGGACATGATGATAATTTAAGCATCTTGGTTGGTGTTTGAAGATGAGCATACAAATCGAAGAAGTTATTTGTAATATATATATACATTGAAATTCGATTCCTTCTTCTTATGCATTCACCACAGGGCAGTGCTAAGGTATTCTGGGGGCATTACTGATTGGTTGGACTTTCTGGCTCCCAGTGGACTGGTGAGTCAAGGACGAGGCTCCTTGCCCCAGTGACTATGGAGAGGGAGATGTGATCTGCTGAGATCTTTTCAACCCAACTAAATTTGTGGCTGTTGAGTCTCTGCTCACAGAAGATCAGGAATCAGGCAGGGCCAAGAAAATCTGGAGCCCTGGGAACAGTCGTTTGCATGTGGCACTGCCTACAAGGTGCAAGTTTTCATAGGAAGTTTGATTTCTCCCCCTTTACCAAACATCACCCAGGGAAAGGGGTGGCCGTAACCACAAAGCCCTGTGGGCCTCATCCAAAGCCCGTTACCAACATCAGTCGGATTTGGGTCCGTTCCTGTGCCAGCCGAATTCAAGAGTTTTGGGATATTTCTCTGCCCTCCCTGAATTATTTATTTCCTCTCTTATAGCCTCAGAATTCCATTTACTCTGCAATTCCCTGGTGTTAGAAAAGTTTCAGTTTCACATAAGAGTCAGTTTTCTGCTGGGAAATGTAACGATACGATGATTTCTCTTTTAACTGTGCTACTAGCTCCATAGAAAGAAGACTCTTACTTCGCTCATGTACCCCAGGGTTGGCTTCTGGTTTGGGTGATGGGTTCAGAAGCCCCCGTTATCCAACAAAGTGAAGAGCCTATACAAGGACCAGCAGAATTAAAATGTGAACAAACAAATATACAAGGAATTAGCCGCATGCGCTGCCACATGCGCGCACCCATACAAAACACACGAAGCTAATGTTACGGCAGCAAAAGATTCAGACATTAGGAAATGCTGGTATTATGGTTCCCTGTTCTTTCGAAATCTGGCCCCTTTGTGTCTGGGAATGAGGATACAGGTTCTAATACCCATGGTCATGTATTATTTTCCCCTCCCGCACTTCCCAAAGCACCATTCACCAGCCTTACCCATGCTGCTCTTTGGAAATAGCTCCTCCCCAGAGTTATTCGAACTAATTACTCCCCAGTGGCTCCTGGGGCTCTAAGTTGAGGTAGCATGTCCACATGAAGGGGGCCTGGCCCAGACTCATTTTGAGGCTGCCCCATAGTGGGGACCTGCTAGTTCGATTTTGTTATTTTGGGAGTTACTAGTTCGAATTTAGTTCTTTCTAAATGAGATGCTAGCGTAGACACACCCTGAGAGCACGGGAGAGACAGGCCCCCTGCTGGCCTTTCTAGAGCCCCACCCCTCAGCAGCTGGGAGCTGCCAGCAGCAGCAACTGTGGGGAAAGTTCAGCTTTGTCTTTCTACCCTCGAGTGGGAGCGTGGGAATCTCACATATGCAGCACCAGGGGCTGAGAGTGGATGGAGCAGGCTCAGTGAGACACGATCTTCAGATAGTGAAGCTGCTGAACTCTCGGAACTCTCCCGCATGTGCACAAATGACAGCTTTTCAGAGGTTTAACACTTGTCCAGTTGCTGGGTGGATTTTCCCAGGGAAAAGGCACATCCCTACCACGAGCTCTCCCATTGCTTCATATCACGTCTCTGCTCCAAAGCTCAGGCCACTCAAGTTTCTCCTAGAAAAGCTCATTGGATTTTCTTTTTTTATGTCAATACAACCTGTTATTCTCTAGCCTCATTCTCAGAAACATTTGAACTACTTGGGCTGAAACTTGCCAGAAAAGTTCAGGCTGGGGCAGCCACCCAGCATGGAACTTTTCTGCCCAGATAGTTTAAAATTTGGCAAAGTAGCACACAACTGAACATGAGAAGGGTGGAGCCACCTTAATCCCAGGGGATGTGACCAGGCCTGCTTACCTATGCTGGAGAGGGGCGGACAAGTGTGTGAGCAGAACCTCTTTCTTATGTTGGTTTCTGCTCACTTTTAGATTGCAGGGAGAGTTCCCATACTTGTTTCAAACAAATCCTGATTGGTTACATTGTACTAGAATACGCGGATGCTGCTTGTGCTTCCAAACTGAAGAATATCATTTCTTATTTCCAACCTAACGTGAGGTCTGTGTTTCAGATTTCTTTTTCCCAAGAACCTCACCATGGCTCGTGGTTTGGAGTATGACTCTGGTGATTTTGTTGGTGTTCATCGTCCTGACCCTTTTTCTGTTCAGATTAAGAGGTAATCTTAATTCATCTTAATCTTAATCTACTGGGGAAAATGCAGTGTGATCACAATGCAGATCTTCTCCTTAGGAAAGATAGTTACAATTTTTCTACATAAGAAAGTGACCTCAGTTTAAGGTGTGAGTTTAAATTGATTTTGTGAGGCCAATGCAAAGCTCTTTGTGGACATGTCGATTTCAGTGCAGTTCATTTCAGGGTACCTTAAACCTGTTCTTATTCCTCCTAAAATAAGCTTAATTCTTGGACTGCACAAATTGAATTAAATCAAAAATGGAGTCTAAGGGAGTTAACTGCCCTGCTCCTGCTGAAAATCGAGGTGCATGGGGCTCGTACGTCCTTGGCTCCAATGAAAACTCTTGCCTGAGGGCTGGTCTTCATTCCGTGGAAGAGCAACGCTTCCACAATTGATCTTTTAGAGTTCAATTGAGTGAGTCTCATTAAGACTTGCATTTGCTCCCATTGGCTTCCCACTCTGGGGACACCCCCACGCTCGGCTTAAGATAAGCCAGCTCCAGCTACATAGTCTATATAGCTGGAGTTGCACCCCTTAAGCAGAAGAGCCAGGTCTAATGTAGACCTAGCCTCGGAGAGTGTTTGAGGCTTAATTCTAATCTAGTGTGTTCAAAAGATGACTACAGCACCAATGAATGACGCATTCTGTTTGTGGCTTTGTCTGGCTCCTTCTGGGGGAGCCACAGTGCAGAGTCTTCCTAGTTTTTCTCAGTTTTATTTTTGTTTTGAGTGTGTACACCAATGTTCAGTCCTGGGGCCTCCAGGCTGCATTCTCAGTAGTTTGGGGTTCGGCACAGTTTCAGGAGGAGGGAGCTGAACAGGAAACGGGAGAATTAGATCATTTCCTGGGCCTCAGGCTACAGTCATTTCTTGAGACATCTGGAAAAGTGGAGATCTGGCTAACTAATATCATCATGCCGGACCACAGATGTTTCTAGACAAGAGAGTTCTGGATGACAGAGGTTCAACCTGTGCTGATTTCTGCCCCACTGAGGGTACGTCTAGACTGCATCCCTCTGTCAGCAGAGGGATGCAGATTAGGCAGGTCGACATTGCAAATGATGCAGGAATTTAAATATCCCACTCTTCATTTGCATAAAAATGGCCGCCGTGTTTTGCTGACTCAGCACTTTGTCTGCAAAAAAGCAGCAGTCTAGAGAGGGATCTGTCAAGAAAGAAAGCCTTTTTCGACAGATCCTGTAAACCTCTGGGAGCCCAACCTGGAAGTCCCTGGAGAGCTGCACCAGGTTGAGAGAGGAGCAATATTATATTAGGCTGGGGCTTGTGATAAAAATATCCTTTTTCTCCATGGCGTGAGAATGAATAAAAACACGTTTCAATCTGGAGTCACTGGAAAAGTCCTTAAATTGTTCTCGTTTTCTTTTCTAGGGCAACATCTCGACGAGATCAGTAAGTTCCATTTTTCTCCTTGCAGGATACATGTGATGTTGTAAAGAATTTTGAATGTGACCATGTCAGCTGGGGAATCCTAAGCAACGCTGCCCTGACTCAGTGCATGGTGTGTCATGCCAGGAGTGGGTAGGAAGCCAGCCCTGGCCGTGTGTCTCCTGGAGTGAATGATGGGGGACTGGGCATGTAATGCCCATGGCAGAAATGGCTCCATGCCAGTTGTGTATAAACAGCTTCCCAGAGGGGCTGGTGGCAGCCCAGGGTGGAAGAGAGGATGTGGCCACTGGGGGCAGGATTCTGTGCGGCTCTGGCGGCATGCTATGCATGAGTTAGTATTGCCACCTTTCACCCAGACTTCTGGGTGCTTCTGCCTTTCCTTGTCGAGCTGCTTCAGGTCAGCCCCTAACACAGCCACACCCTGGTGAAAAGTGACTTGCGCTGGTGGGCTTGCCCAGTGCCTAGGGGTGTACCGATGTTAAACAGTGCCCAACAGACAGGCCAAAATGATCGGTGACTGGGGGGCCAGGAGGAGGTTAATTCACCCAGGAGAAGCTTTTACAGGAGCCTTTTCTTTGTTTTTCATTCAGGTAAACTTCACACAGAGCTAGGTAAGGGCATGTTCTGTTTGGCTTCTCTCTACTGCACCCCTTTCTGAGGTAACTCACCCTATTGGTACTGAATTTGTCAGGCTTACTTCTCATCCCCACCTGTGTCTTTGCTTTCAGAGCAGAGGAGATCCCTCAGTGACGCAGGTAATTCCAATGCGTGTTTCATCGACAGGAGATCCTGCTCCCTCTCACTGTGCAAAATACAAGGCGGAAAGGGGAATGTAATTCCTGGGCCAAAGAACAGAAGGGCCCTGTGGTTCAAAGGAGGAAGAGGAAGGGATCAACGCAACAACACACCCTCCTGACACCTAGCTCTGCTAATTCTGAAAACGTTCCCAGCTCCGAGTGATTGAACTGTTATTGTCCCATAGGATCTCAGTCCTATTGTCAGTTCGAGGCACAAGAGTGACCAGCCAAATGTTCAAACCAAGGCCCCCTGTGATCAGTCAAGTTCTGTTTTTCTCCTCCCTTTTCCCTCTCTCTGTAAAACACCACCTTCCTGCTGTTTGTATCCATATTTCCCACTTTCTCCTTCATGGACTCACTTCCTAACTCTCTTCCTCCTCCCTCTACAACACACCTCCTTCAGCTCTGAAAGCTCTTTGCTTGTAAACCAAAATCCCAACTTCAGACTCTGAAATCGGGGGGGGGGGGGTGATAATTCTCTTTGGCTGGGACAGATGACGAGCGCCAGAACTTTAACTGGGGATTTGTTTAATTTTGTCATGGGCTACAGTGCTGGTCCCCACACCAGACAATGGGTGTCCAAGCACCCAGGTTTTAAAATGGAGGGAGGGTGCATCAGGGTAAAGATAATTGTGAATAATGTGAGTGGAAGTCACCTGGGGCTTCCTGAAATTTCAAGGTCTTTAATCCCCTTCAGAGGGAGACATTCCATGTCTCAGCCTCCACTTTTTGCTCTGCCACGTCCCTGTCTGCTGGTGAGTGACTCTGTCCAGCACTGGGCCGAGACCTCAGGGAAGCTCCCCATTCAGAGCTGGCCGGGTGCACCCTGAAGATAAGAGAGTCCCTGAGTCGCTCCCCAGCTGAGGCAGATTCTGTACCTGATCCCATCAAACCCTCCCCAGGGCCGAGCTCTGCCCCTCATGCTCTGATTCTCTCCCCCCAGCCAATGTGACTCTGGAGCCAGCCACGGTGCAGCGCGACTTCGTCCTTTTGGAGGATGGGAAAAGCATGAGTTGGGCAGAGACACAGCAGCTCCTGCCCGACATCGCCTGAGAAATTTGACAGTGATCACTGCGTGCTGGGCCAGGAGGGCTTCACCTCGGGGAGACATCACTGGGAGGTGGTGGTGGGGTATAGGGGGCACTGGGCTGTGGGGGTGGCCAGGAAATCTGGGAGGAGGAAAGGACAAATCAGCCCTGAAGGGGGGAGCTGGAATGTGGGGCGGTGGGGGGATCAGTTCCAGGTTCTCAATGACCCTGTGACCCCCCCCCTCCCTGAGCCAGGCCCCCAGCCGGATCCGGGTTTGCCTGGACTGTGACCGGGGGCAGGTGACATTTATTGATGCTGGTACCGAGGCCTCGATCTTCACTTTCTCACTGGGCTCCCTCCCTGGGGAGAAAATCTGACCCTGGCTCTGGGTGGGGTCAGGATCCCAGCTCAGCCTGAGTCCCTGAGACATGGGGGTGGAGAGGGACATCCCACTGGGGATCTTTAAATCAGCCTGTCTAGTCTCTATGACCCTGGATGACTCCCAGCTTTTCATCTCCATAACCCTGGACTCCCCTTTCTTTTCCTGTAGCCCCAGGGATGAGACAGGAAGTGGGGAGAATGCTTGGGGCTGCAGGAGGAGCAGATGGGGGGCTGGGCAGGGGACAACTCAAGGTGGGCTGGGGACAGGCTATGAAATGCGGGGGAGGAGGGATGGTGCAGGAGGAGCTGAACCTGAGGCAAGAGAGAAAACAAAAGGAAAAGTTCAAGTAGAACGAAATAAACAGTCTCTCCAGGGAAAAGTGTAAAACCGGATATAAAAGCTACGAAAGAAACACACTCCTGGGGGAGAAAACTGCCAGCGGCCGCGGGAGGGGAAGGTATAAATGTAGGGGAAAGAAGGGAGAACGTGAGGGGGTGGATCTGTGAGAGGGATTGGGGGAGAGCAGAGGAGACACTCAGAAATAAACAGGGATGGAATAGGGCACCTAGAAATGAAATGTGTGGAAGACGAGGCTGAACCAAAGGCAGCTCAAGAGGGGCAGAGAAATGTACAAATCCTGACAGAAGGGGAGACAGCTGCTCACTAATTTCAGGTTTCTACATTGACTTGGTTACCGTGTCAGTGTCATTAAAACATAAACTGCTCCCCACACCTGTGGGCCTCTTTGCCATTGGTGTGGGTATTAAAGCTGCTTCTCTGCTCATTTTCACTCTAACGGGTTTTTACAGTATTAAAAAAAGGAGGGCAGAAAAGACAAGTCTGATTTGTCCCTTTTTAAATGTCCCTCCCCCCACTGCCATTGCTGGGGGCTGAGGGGTTGGATTTGCTTCTTTTCTGGGTTGGGTCCCTCCAGGCTGTGGTGTCCAGGGGGGTGTTCGTGGGATGGGACCTGCTCCCAGAGATGGTCTCTGAGTATTTATCCACACTAGGAAGCAGGCAGGGCTGTCCCTAGGGCAACATGGGGACCAGAGCGAACCCCTCCCCCAATGCCCCAGCCCCCCTCCAACCTTGTCCCAGCCCCGGCTCCTGCTCTGCCCCCTTCCATCCCCACTGCCCCCTTTTCCCCTGGCCCCCTCCCCTGTGTGACATGAGCCAGGGGATTACTGGGGGGCCGGGCAGAGGGCGGCAACAGGGGCCAGCCTCACACACTCATCACAGCGGTGCCCCCGCCCATGTCCCAGCCCCACTGCGCTCTGCTCCACCGTGGGGGTGGTAAGCGCACACCCTGGGGCTGCGCGGCCGGGCGGAGCCAGGCCGGCGGGGACAGTGTCACTGCAGCTGGGCACTTGCACCCGCACTGGGCAGGGAGGGGGAATGGCTCCGGGGCCCTGCGGCAAGGGAGCTGAGTGACCGTTGGGGAACCGGTTCTAACCGGATTTTCCTGCCTTGGCGAGATTTCCACTCCCCTCAGGGGACCTGCCAAGGGGGCTGTATGAGACGGGGCAGGGGGGCTGGTCACTGTTGTCTGCCCCAAACCACCCCCTCACAGCTCTCTCCTCTCCCCCTATAACATCCAGGGACTCCCCAGCCTCTGCCCCACAGCCCCTGATTCTGGATCATTCCCCAAGGCACTTCCTCTGGGTTCAGATCATATCTCGTCTCCTCTTTAGCCGGGGGGGGGGGGAGGGGGCTACAAAACACCCAAGTGAGTCACAGGTGACCGACCCTGGACCAGCGGAACGGGGCCGTCGCCTTTGGCACAGAAATATCAGATGCCTCCCACCTATTGTACCCTGGGTATCGACCCATCCGGCACCTCATCCACACGCATCCCTGTTCTTGCTTTTAAACTTCTCTGTGCTCACACAGGGGCCCCTTTTATTTCTTGTAGCCTTCTTTCATTATGAAGATGCTAAAACCTCTAAAACACACGACCCGATAATGAGGTGCTGAATAAAGCAGGGTTAGCGGGTCAGGGGGGAAAAAGGCCAATTCAGTTTCCTGATTTGGAGTCAAAAGCTTCCCTGTGATGTCACTTTCTGAGCAGGAAAGTATTTTACTCTTCCTCTTGTGAGCCTGAGGCCTGGGGCAGCCCACGCTGAAAACGAAAAACAAAACAGGCAGCTCTGGGGAGTGATGAACCCTGCACCTGCCCTGGGTGGGATCCCCTGGGCTGGGGCCAGAAATTGCTGCTCCCCAAAACCAGGCAGGAGGGACCCAGGGTCCCCATTCCTATTTGGCCAGGGGCAGGTGGAACAAGGGCAGGGCCATGGAGGGAGCAGGCTCCCTGACACCCCCCTGCCCTGATCTAATCACTTTCAGGACAGTCATGGCTTCCATGCTGTTTCAAGCCTTGCTCACATGATGGCAGCCCAGCACACGTACCGCTATTGCCCTGAAATTGCCACTGTTGGGCCCCGTTGGTGCACGGCCCACGTGTAAAGGAGTAACACGCATGTGCAGGGCTGTGAGTAGGGGAGTCAGTCACCTGTGGGGGTGACTTAGACCAGGAGAGCCCTGTTTCCGCTGAGCAGTCAGAGCTTAGACCCAATTAAAACTGTTTGGTACCAGTCTGAGGACAGGGATGGGATGGGCTTGCACCTTTGACCTTCGTGCAATAACGACACCGGCTTCACCAGAAACTCCAGGGCAGCAGGGCAAAGGCTACTTGTTGCTTAAGTAAACAAAAGGGGAGTTTGCACCTGGAGCATGCGCTGGAAAATACACTATTCCCAGGACAGAGCAGAGTAGTCCTCTCAGAGCCGGAGGCAGGGCCTCTTAGAAATTGTCATTGCCATCTGCCAGACTGGGGCCCTGGCACACCTGAGTCTGTTGCCATCAAAACTGGCACCCTGGGAGGGCTGCTTTGGGAGGATCTGTATCTCCATCCTGTCATGGGGCTGTGATAGGGAGGGACTGAAATCAGCCCAGCAGTCCAGGTATTTCTCTGCTTTCACTTCCCATCTCTGCGAAGGCCTGGAGAGAGACGCATTCCACTTCAGAGTCTGATGAGGAATAAACACGATTTCCACTGACCCGTGGAAGGGAAGGCTTGGAGTCAGGTTTGGGTTTCTGCTGTCTTTTAGGATGAATTTTGCAGATGAAAAAGGCACCGACCATGCGAGTTAGCTAGAGGAGAATGGACGAGGGTTTTACAAAACTGGGAGCACCTGGGAGATCTCGAAACGGTTCCGAAGCTTCTTTTTAAGACTCATGAGGTAGGTGAGATCCGGTCACGGGAATGCGAGCACCATTGCTCTGTGGTATCGCCTAGTAGGCATTTATACATTGGGTGAATTTTCAACTGGAAAATAATCCAATAATCCCAGGACAGATTTGTTTTAGGTGGATGTCAAACTATAAATTCAAAGTGAATCTGATCTGTTTTTTCCTCTCCTTGTGTGGTCATGTACCAAGCTATTCTTGTGATCTGATTCAGAATCTATCTTTGTGCTCCTATAGTTCATTCAAGAAAACTGGTCCTGCACCTGCTCTCACTGCACTGAAAGGGAGATTTGCTGTGAATTAAATTGTTGCAAACGAGCAGATTTACCGATTGTTGCTCAGGCCATTAAAAAGGGACTCAGAACTAGGGGCTGCGGGTGGGGGGGGGGGTACAGGAGTCAGGGCAGGGAGTTGTAAGGTGGGGGGGGCTCAGGGAAGACGGTAGCAGACTCAGGGAAGGGGGTGGGGGATGAATGTGTTAGGACAGGGAGTGGGGGTGGCCAGTGACTTCTCCCTGGGGCCGGGCCGGTAGCAGTGGAGGCCATGAAACCTGTCTGCTGGCTTCTCCCCAGGCTCAGCCAGGGAGTGGCACATGCAGTTGGCGCAGGGGCAATGGGCTGCACAGTTCGTCTGGCAGCTGCTCCCCAGGTCAGGCCAGGTTGGCAGGGGCCATAAGAACATAAGAACAACCAGAGCGGGTCAGACCAAAGGTCCATCTAGCCCAGTGTCCTGTCTTCTGACAATGGCCAATGCTATTGATGGCCTCACCTCCATGAATTTATGTAGCTCTTTTTTTAACTCTGTTAACGTCCTAGTCGTTAACTAGGAGTCGTTAGCAAGGAGTTCCACAGGCTGACTGTGCACTGAGTGAAGAAAAATCTCCTTTTGTTTGTTTTAAACCTGCTGCCTATTAATTTCATTTGGTGACCCCTAGTTCTTATATTAAAGGACTAAGTAAATAACTTTTCCTTATTCGCTTTTTCCACACCAGTCTTGACTTTATAGACCTCTATCCTATCCCCCCTTAGTCTCCTCTTTTCTAAGCTGAAAAGTCCCAGTCTTTTTAGTCTCTCTTCATATGGCACCTGTTCCAAACCCCTACTCCTTTTGGTTGCCCTTTTCTGAACCAGAGCTGCAGCATTTGCTCCCTCCCTCCCATATTCATTCTGGGAGATCACACCCATCCCTTTGTGTTTGATGAGAAACAGTTACATTCCCCATTGTCCCGGCACATCCAAACTCTGACCTTGTTTTAAGGTAGGATCAGAGGAAGGTGCATGCCACATTTGGTGGTCCTGGCTTTTACCATTTAGGAGGAGTTCTTGAAGGAACAGACCCAGTCTATGTCTACACTACAGAGTTTTTTTCAGAAAAATGGCCATTTTTCCGAAAAAACTTCACTTACATCCACACTGCAATCACATTGTTTCAAAAAAAAATCGAAAGAACAGAGGGGTGTTTCCGACATTGGTAAGCCTCTTTCTAAAAGGAAGATGACTTTTTCTGAAAGAGTTCTTTCAGGAAAAGGCATGTGTGGACGGGGAAGAAGCCTGCAGTCTAGACGTAGCCTCACACAGACAGACAGACATGCAAACTCTCTAAAATATATAGCGGGTTTCTGTGTTGTAAAGTAAGTTACAAACTTCTGCAAATCCAGCAGTAGGAGGAGCATCTTTCTCTGTCGTCCCTGTTACTCAATAACTCCGTTTATGGCACAGAATCATTTTGCCTCTGACATGGTGGAAGAAAAGAAATGAGTGATAAAAACTCAAGAATATTTCTCCCAAATACACCCACAGTTTCTCATTCACTGTAATTTTTCCCCATTGATGGAATTACTACCAACATTTGCCCTGCCCTGCCTTTTTTGTTTGAAAGTGGATTTTGTAGGGATGGGACAAAATCAGACTCATGACAAGACACATGTTCAGGTTCAGTGAAATGGCTGTTCTAACGCCAGAATACGAAAGAATTGAAAACCATCCTCCTTGCAGGTCCCTGGGGGGAAGGGCACCAGGGGCCAGTCACAAGCGGTGCTGCCCCATGGTATCCACACTGCCCCCAGTGCTGGGGCCAGAGCCCAGCAAGCTCTACGCTCTTCGCCACGGTGATTTACCTAGAGTGCAGCGACTGCGGAGCCAGTGCGCCCAGAGACCGTGTCTATACTAGGAAACTATTTCAAAATCACTAAATTTGACTTAATAATTCCCAATTTTACAACTTCAAAATAGCGTGTTGCCACTACAGGGCGTCCCTGCTATACACCCAAGATATGTTCCAAAACATGGGGATGGACAGCGAAATGACATAAAGCGGGGATTTTTTTTCCCACGACTGACTTCCATTTGCATGAATTGGTCTCTTTTTTTCTGCATGACGTAAGAGTGGGGAATGGGAGGAAGTATAATGCAACAGTTCCTACAAGGGTCAACAATGTTAGTGCAGAACCGACATATGCTGGGGAGACATACAGAGGGGATGCCCTGTACGGGGAAGCCTCAAAAATACTCCAAGGCAGGCTCCATTAATGAGGATGTGCTACCTCAACTTAGAGCCCCAGGAAGCCCTGGGAAGTAATTCATCTGAATATCTCTGGGGAGTACTTATTTTGAAATAGTGGCACTAGAGCATCCACACTACTGTTATTTCAAAATTAACGCTATTCCCCAAGGAAAGCAGGAGTCCAGATTTCGAAATAAGTGGCCCAATATTTTGAAATAAGGGATTTGTTAGGGTGGAGGCTCCACCTATAAATTCAACCTAAGGGGGGTTATTTTGAAATGAAGCCCTAGTGTAGGCCAGGGATAAGTGCCTTGCCTGTGTGGACACCTTGAATGTCACAGCGCTGGGGGCTGATTTACTGCACAGTGACTTGCCAGTGTAGACTTGGCCTTAATGCTAGTCTGTGTCCTGCTCACTGTGGTCAGTTTTTGTTTTCTCCTTCCTGTTGTCTAGATCAAGTTTCAGGGAAGATGAAGGTTCCCTCTATCTTCCACAGCACCAGAGCCAGCTCCCCTCTGCCTGGTTTTCTTGTTTTCTTCCTGACTTATGTCCGCAGCATGGAATCAGGTAGGACTCTGCACTGTGTCTGCTGTTTCTCAGAGGGTTTATTTAAGCCCTGAAGTGTCTTAACAACATGCGCAACTTAGAGTCAGTGGAACTTCTCACAGTATGTAAAGTAAACAACACAACAAGCTTGGTGTAAGCGGGGGAATGGTCCTGTGACTGTGGGGAAAAAGCTTGTTCTTCGAGTGAAGTTCTTGTAGATGCTCCACTGTTGGTGTTGGGTCATCCTGGCACTGCAAATCGGGGTTTTCATGGGCAGTAGTTAGCTGAACCGAGCATGCGTGCACCCTTTTTATGTTGCACATGATCCGGTTCCCGCCAGTTCCTTCTTCGCTGCCCTTGGTCGCAGATGGAGCGAGCCCTCTCTCCTCAGACAATCCAGTCAGGAAAGGAAAAATTACCTCAGTACTTAGTTATAGTTAGTTATAGTCAGGGCTCGACAAACTATAGAATCTACTCGCCCGTGGTGAGTAGATTTCAGCCGTGCGCCCCGTTTACCAGTGGCACGCGCATGCACAATGCGGCTCTTGTGCATGCGCAGTGTGGGGCTGGCGAGCAGCTTATGCCGCCGTTTGTCAAGCCCTGGTTATAATTATAGTAGTTAGTTATAGTTCATTCACGTTGTTAGTGTAGTTATAGAGACATTAGTAAAATAAATAAAGAAATGTGTTCACTATGTAAGGTAGACACAGCCCAGGTGGCCTCCTTGACCTTGAGGGCTCCACTTCCATTTTCCCATGTGGCAGAGTCCTTGTAACCCAGCAAGGCTGGGCCCAGGGTTCCTACGGGACTAAACCCCCAATCTTTAGGTCAGCTAAGGTAGGGGCTGAGTTGTCCTCACTCCAGGGCGCTGTCTCTACACTGGGAACTTCCCTGACTCACTGAGCCGTGCGTACAGCTCAAAATAAAGTTACATTGTTAAGCAGCAATCCATTAACAAAAGAATAGTTTGAAAAATGGGGAATGTCAAAGTAAATCCCATCACCCTGCTCCTGGCTGTGCCACAGGGATGCCATGGGTTGGACACTTGCTCTGGAGGTGGCCACATGCCCTCAGGCTCAAGGTGGCAGGAATCTTCTCCCCAGCATTAACTTTCTCAGCTAGAGTCTTCCTCCAGCCTGGCCTGCAAGGCCCATTGGCTGGTGGCACCTCCTTGTGCCGGGTCTCTTCGTAGTAGCTCCAGGGAATACAAAATACAGAAAACAGGACCGTTTTTGTGTGTGCCACTGACTAAATGTACAAGATCTTCTCTTTGAGCCTTTCTTCCTTCTCCCCTGGGACATTCCACAGCACAATTTACAGTGGTGGGACCTGACCGGCCTGTCACAGCTGTGGTGGGGGAGGACATCGTGTTACCCTGTCACCTGGCCCCCAGGATGAGCGCTGAGAACATGGAAGTAACGTGGTTCCGGTCCGAACTCTTCCCATTTGTCCATCGCTATAGCGATGGACAGGACCAGTACAGGAAGCAGATGACAGAATACCAGAGGAGGACAGAGCTCTTGAATGATGGCCTGACCCATGGGAATGTTGCCTTGAAAATTTTCAACATCAGACTCTCTGACGAAGGGCAGTACAGCTGTTTTGTTCAAGATGGTGCCTTTTATGAAGAAGCGCTACTGGAACTAAAGGTGGCAGGTCGGTAGTGTGTGTCTGTACATCTCTCAGGGATGGCACCGACTGAGTTAAATTATTTGAGCATTTTACCCATGGTCTGTTGCCGAGATGACTTACTTACTTGTACCAAATGTGGAGACAAGTGGAGAAGGTGCCCCTGAATTATTACGCCTTCTTCCTCAAGAGTCATCTCACTCTTTCACTTAACAATTTCCGGGTGTGGGAAACGGACCCAAACAGAGAAGCAAAACCCGATTTCCCATAGTCACACGGTTAAACCTAATGCCCAGGAATGACTTTTTGTTTTCTGAGATAATTGGCCAAATATACAAATACCCTTCTGCGGTGAGGTGACAGCCCCACACTGGCTGGGAAGGTTAATGCAGGCTGGAGGGGGCCTGGACAGAGCCCTGGCCCATTGGAAAGAGGCTTTGAAAGAGCCAAGCAGGGTGCAGCTTTCTGGGACAGCCCTATATAGAGAGAGCTGCCCCACAGAGAGAGTCAGTGAGGCACTGGCCAAGGAAGGTGCAGGGCCTGGTTCCCTCAGAGAAGGCACCATCAGTAGAGCAGGGCTGGGCAGGCCAGGGGGGCTAGAGAGGGAGGCTCTAGCCTGATCCCTGCCTGGCTGTGGCCTTGCTACAAGACCAGGAGGTGCAAAGGGCCAGAGGGGAAGTGGCCAGGGAGTGAGAGGCAGTGAAGGGGAGTAGAGGGCAGGACGAGGCCTTCTGCTGAAGTCTCTGAAGTTTGATCTTTGCACGCCGGCTCCCCTGTCCCTTTCAGTGCGAAGCGGCAGCGGGGAAAGTGATGCACACTGATCAGTTCCTTCTCCTGTGGGTCTTTGTGTGCTGGCTCCCCTGTTCCCTAACATTGCAGAGTGCTGGGGAGGTGGGGGGCAGACTAGTCAATAGTGCTAACTGATTAGCTCCTGCTTATTGGTTAGTCATCTAGTCAACTAGTCACTGACATCCCTAAACTGAAAAAGAGAATCAAACAACTTACTGCCCTGGGATGCTCTGGAATCACCTTCTGAGGGTCCCTTGCTTTCTGGAGAACACGACACACAACTTGGAGGACGAAGGATTCATCCCGTGGTGGGCAGTTCTCTACTGATTTTCCTCACTCGCCTTCTTGCTCTCTGGGGCTGTTCACTCCCTAGTCCTGCTGGGCCAGTTCCCTGGTATCCCCCAGCCACAGCCAGTTAGGGAGGTCATGTGACTTCCTAAGACCAACCACTGCTAAGCCTTACTGACAAAAGGCGGTTTGCATATGACTCATTAAAATAATTGAGGCATCCCAACATTGGAAACACCCTGGATGGCACATTAAAACCATAAAGCCATTCTATACTCCATATGTCTAATTTTCACTCAAGAAGGATACATACACCAAAATAAGATAAACAGATCCAGAGGATCATGACATGAAATTGCAGCAAGGGAGGTTTAGGTTGGACATTAGGAAAAGCTTCCTACCTGTCCAGGTGGTTAAACACTGGAATTAGTTGCCTAGGGCAGTTCTGGAATCTCCATCTCTGGAGATATTTAAGAGCAGCTCAGACACCTGTCAAGGATGATCTGGTGCTTGGTCCTACCATGAGGGCAGGGGACTTGACTCCATGACCTCTCGAGGTCCCTTCCAATTCTACTGTTCTGTGATTGTGAAGATTGATAAGTTACATTAGATAATTTGTCCAAAGCACCTTTGAGTTAGTCATATCTGTGTCTAAAAGTCCATTTTCTAAAGCATGGGGGGGGTGGGGTGGAGGAATCCATCATGAAGATGATTATGCTCAAGTAGATGTCCAGATATTTCTCCCCTTCTGCTTTAGTTTTGCATTTGCAGGGCCAAGTAGAAGAGCTTCCATAACCAAAGAGGTAACATTTCACTTTAAGGCACATTTGAAATACAAGGTTGATTTTTCTCTGTTTTTTTACAGAATCTGATAGTGCTAAATTAAATGATCAATGAAAGGGTTTCCTATAGTCCAAAAATGGCATGTCTGTGTAGATATTGGGAGGGAACAATATTGAGGAAAAAGCTTTCCATCCCCTCCATGAAATAATTAGTTACTTGTTCATCTACTTCCCTGAGTCCATGGGCATTTGAGAATAAAGGGGAAGTTTAATTTCTTCTTCTCTAGGATCAGTATGTGCATAAATCAACATGGATTTACACATTTGTCTCTAGCTTTAGGCTCTGCTCCTCATGTGTCAATTGAGGATTACCAGGATGGAGGGATCCGAGTGGTATGCCAGTCAGCTGGGTGGTACCCAGAGCCCGAGGTGATGTGGAGAGATCTCAATGGACAGGCCTTTCCTTCAGCCTCTCAAACAAATTCCCGAGAAGCCAATGGACTGTATAGAACAGAAACTTCTGCCATTATAATGGAAAATTCCAGTCGGAACTTGTCCTGTTTGGTCAGGAACACCCGCCTCAGCCAAGAAAAGGAATCTTTATTTTATATTTCAGGTCAGTGACCATTAAAAACCACACACTGAGCAGCAACAGAAAAAAACCCCCTACTGATCAAATTAAATACAGTGTGTTTTTAAAACAAACTTACAAACAAAAAACTTCAGCAACCTAGTTAGCTCATGGTGTGACTTTTTTTGTGCACATAAATAATTTAAGTCTTGTCTACATTAAGAAGATTTTGCCAGTTCATCTCTACCAAAAAAACACTTCTAGTGTGGTCCAATGCTCTCTAATTTTTTTCTATCCATTTGCAGAATAAATTTTGTCATGTGCACCAATCATTGTGCAGATGTGCACCACCAGTAGAAACAGATTCTGCTGGCAGAGGGTGCTCTGTGCACTCTGCTATTCAATTTGGTGACATCTGAATCTCTCCTGAGTGGCTGCCCAAGCGCACAGCTTACAGGGAACACTGCTGTGGACACAGCTATACTGGCTAAGCTGTATTTTTGCTAGTCTATCTTACCCCAGTCTCCCAAAGCGACATAACCTATACAGGTGTGTAAGTGCAGGATTTCCAGTATAACTGTGTCTATGGTTGGGCTTTTATCAGAATAACTGTTGATAAAACATCACAATCCTAACTCACATGGCTCTGCTGTCAGAAATGTTTTCTGTTGTAGAGTAGACATTAGGCACTTTTGAAATTCCTGCCTGTACTGTGTAGTTATCAGACCAACCTAGTTACTTTATGTCTCTGCCAGAAATGCCATAAGGGCACTGACCCGGCTGAAGGATGTGGTGTATTCTACTTACTTCCTTTGACTGAGGAAATTAACTGTATTTGACTGAAGAGTAAAGGGAAGGCGCAGGAAACAAATAGTCAAACTTCCTTCTGCTCCTGCACAGATGTATGATTGTTAGTTTATGGGTGAAGGAAGAACTCTTAACTCTGTTGCGAGACTCAAACTCAAGGAGAACCACAAATCATGAATCGCTTCATGCACAGTCATTTGGATGAATTGTGATTATGATTCATTGACAGATTATGGGGGAAATAGTGGATTGACAAGCTGTTGTTTTCAGACAACCTGGCAGTTTCTGAGTGTTCTGTAACACTGACGGCCTTGTACTCCCTGGCATAACACCCGGTGATCAGAGACTTTAACACTGAGCACTCGGACCTATTACTTCTACTAGCAGCAGTTGTTACACTAGATGCCTGGTATGGGACAGTAGCCCCACTGCGCTGTACTCTGCACAAAGCCACAGAGTAACAGTCAGTGCCTGCTACAAAGAACAAGCATCTAAATAATCAGGACCCCAGAAAGGCTGGCCAGGAAATGGAGCCACAGAGGGGAAAGGGCTTCTCCATGTTCCCACGGCAGATCTCACAAGTCCCATCCCGCTGCCCCAGGGACTGGAGAGCGAGCGTTGTATCTCATTGCATGCCAAGTCAGGCTTACTTATACACCAATGTGCAAATTCAGTGGCTGTCTTGGTTGGTTGGTGCTGTTTGGTGCAGTGCTGATGGGGCCACATTTCCTCCTTTGTGTTAGACCGGTCCCACAGGGGCTGGCCTTACACACATGGAGTCATCAGAGCTCTGTCCCTGCTTACTGAGTAATGTGGGTGCCTCTGGGCTTGTGTTTTTCAGATCCCTTTTTCCCAAAGGTGAATCCCTGGATGGTGTCTCTGGGAGTGACCCTGGTGGTTTTGCTGGGCTCCTTTGCCCTGAGTGTTTATCTCTTCAAAATCAAAGGTAAATGTTGGAGCAGGAAATACAGAGACATTCACAAGGGATTTTTTTCAAAGCAGTGCGCACAGGGACAGATTAGATACTTGGCCTGGCATGACAGGAGCTTATAAATGCCCACTCCCAGCAGCACAGGGATGGAAAAGCCACTGAGGTTCCCCTTTGTCCATGGGCTGATTCTCTTCAGCAGCCCCTGGCTGCAGGCTCAGGGGATGACTCCCCAGGACCTGACGGCAGCGCTGGAGGATGGAGTGAAAAGCTCAGTCTACTGCTCTGGGCCATCCCCACCCACCTTTGCAGCGGGGCCTATTGCGCCAGCTGAGCCTCCCCCACCCAATGCCGCAGCAAGGAGCCAGGGAGCCCAGGTCTGGGACTAAGGAGGTTTCATTCCCCTCACTCCCTTGTGTGGGTGAGTTGTGCCAGACACAGGCTTGTCCCAAGTGCAGCCAGCCAGGTGGTTTGTACTTATGGACACGCAGGGAGGTATGGGATTGGAAGGAGAAGACAATTAGGCAGTGGGGCTGGACCGGAGACCCAGATCACAGCAGGCATCTGCATCCTGCTCCATCTCCCCTCTCCCCATTCTCTGGGGTCTCTCCCGTCTGTCTCTGGTCTCCCTTCCCACACGGCGCTGTCATGCCTGATTTCTATACTGATAATCCCTTTTTGTTAATCAAGTGCCGTGCACCCTTGTGCTGCACTAGTGCTCCCTGAGAACTAACCCAATGGGCTAGTAAATAAACGTGTTCTCTGATGAAGAAAAGCACTCAGAGCTATTTGGTAAGTCTTGTTCTCCCTCTTTCCATATGTGACATTTTTGTACATGTTCATGTCCTTGTAGCAGCATGGGGGAGTGGGTGGGGATGGCCTTTCCCAGTTCTTTTGGAAGATTTGCTATTAATATTTTTTAAAATAGGGGGAGCTTAAGGTCACATCTATACTTACCAGACACTTGACTCTCTGGAGGTCGATCTTCTGGTGTTTGATTTAGAGGGTCTGGTATTGACCCGTAAATCGAATGCTGAGGGCAGGGGAAACTGATGGGAGCATTTTCTCCCATTGGCCTCCCGCAGTGTGGACACCGCCAATTGTAATGTCAGTCGGCATGGTGAGCCTATGGATGAAGGGTTGCAAAAGAGGTTGAAGGGCTGTAAAACTGAGCGGTTGTGAGGGTCTTTCTGTGGGGTAGATGAGGTGTAGGGCTGGGGTGGGTAGCTCCTGTTCAGTACAGGGAACAGATGGAGTGTGTGTTTTTGGGGTGTACAGACGTATCCCTAAAAGGGAGCAGAGTTCAAGTTGTGTGTTCAGGCTTCTTCATTTCCTCTGTATTCCCTGCTCCTCCAGAGCATCACGTCTGCTGAACTCCATGTTCTGGAAGGGCACAAGCTACCACCGGCCTTCACTTTGTGTTAGAGCTTTGGGCCCTGCCTGTCAGCCCTGACATATACCCACGGCATAGGCAAGAGAAGGGGAAAATTAAACCTTTTTGCCTTTATGGGATGCATCAAAGTCTCCGTCATTCTAAGCACTGTGTGCAGGGGCTCTAGCTCACAGCCACTCTGCCTGTGCAGACACAAAGTGGTACAGAGGGTTTTGCATTAGCCCTGCACAGCCCAGGTGAATTTGACCCATCGTGTATATAATGCTTGCCAAGTAGGATTTCCAAAGCTGCCTAAGTGGTGGAGGGGACATCGGGACTTCTGTGCCCTAGTCACTTAGGCAGTGTTGGAAACCCCACCCTGCATGTAGATCCTGGAAAGAGAAACCCCTCCACTAATCATTGTTTTGTTTCTCCTTGTTTTCTAGAGAAACAGGCAACAGAACTCAGTAAGTGTCATTCTCCTTCTCCCTCCGTATAAACCCTGTTGTGCTAAGGTGTGTCCTCACCATGGGGTAGGAGTTTTAGGTTTTCTCATTTTTATAAGATAGTGGTGTCTGAGTAAGGATGAGAATTCTCACGCCAAAAGGTCACTTGAGATAATATCTGAGGGTATGTCTACACTAGCCCCCTAGTTCAAACTAGGGAGGCTAATGTAGGCATTCGAAGTTGCAAATCAAGCCTGGGATTTAAATATCCCGCGCTTGATTTGCATCTTCCCGGCCGGGAGCCATTTTTAAAATTTACAAGTCTGGACTAACTGCCCGCGTCTACACGCAGCAGGGACCCGGTATTTCGAAATAAAGCCCTAGTTCGAACTACCAGTTATTCCTCCTGGAATGAGGTTTAACAGGTAGTTCGAACTAGGGCTTTATTTCGAACTACCGGATCCCTGCCGTGTGTAGACGCGGGCAGTTAGTCCGGACTTGTAAATTTCAAAAAATGGCTCCCGGCCGGGAAGATACAAATCAAGCACGGGATATTTAAATCCTGGGCTTGATTTGCAACTTCGAATGCCTACATTAGCCTCCCTAGTTCGAACTAGGGGGCTAGTGTAGACATACCCTGAGGTACTAAAATGTACTGATATTTGAATAGAAGTTGAGCCTTAACTTTAGTTCTAAAAATGTAATGAAATAAAATGAAATAATATGACACAAATCATCCTTTGGTCAAGATAGATGAACAGTTCTGGGGAGGGGGTTCTATGACTTGTAATCAAAGAAAAAGCAAGTGCTCAAAGATTAATGTAAGAAACCCTTCCCCTGTATACCTGTACATTTTTTAGAATAACCCCTCTAGCCACAGGATTCAGCAGCAGGCGTCATTGATTTCAACAAGAGCAGGAACTTGCTTTAAATATGTTTCTTGGCTTGTTTGTAAGTGTAACATGTTTGCAGATAAAGTCTGATTGTAACTTAGTAGGACTAATTCCACCGGCAATGGAAATTTTTAAATACATGTAACCCTTCTGCCGGGTAGGCCTGGCCGTAACCAGGGCTGGGTTCAATATCTTGGGGTCCATCTCACATAGAACCGGCTCAAGCCCCCACCCAGTAATCTGGGAAATTTACGCACCCCTGGGTGCCTCTGAGAGGCAATGCTTCCCCACTTGCAAGCACTGAGTCTGAGTGTAGGAAAGAAACATTTAATGAAACAGAGAGAGAAGTCATACGGCATTAACTTGGGGAAAACACCACAGAGTTCATAACCCAAACATGAGCCCTCCCCCAGCCAAGAATTGCCCGAAGTCCAAAGAGTCCGACACCCCAAAAGTCTCTGTCCCTGGTCCGTGCCACACAGAGTCCCAAAGTTCACCCGCAGGGTTTCACCTTCCAACCTGGGTAGAAATAGGGGTGAGGGGATAGATAGGGGGCACCTTATACGAAACTCCACCACGCTCCACTAGCTGTCTCATCTCACACCACTGGACGCTCTGCCACGCTGCTGGTCGCCGCTCCTCACCTGCCGCAGACCACACCACTGGTCGCTGCTCCTCGCCTGCCGCAGCTCTATGCCACGCCACGCCGCTGGTCACTGCCACTTCGCTGGCTGCAAGAGGCCTGGCTCTCAGCCAAAGCAGTGATTTCAGCTCTCAGTGATTTCAACTCTTTAGCCACCAGCTGGACTGGCAAATGAATCCAGCTTTCACTGGATTAGCAAAAGAAAAGTCTCCTCAGGGAGTCTGCTTTAGGTCTGTCCTTAGAACATAGGGGGGAAAGGTGCAGGCTGGGCTAGTCTTATAAGTCACACCTGGCAGGTGTGAAGCAGTCTGACTCAAGCCCTTTAACCCTCCCCCCACCCCCCACCCAGCTCAGTTCACACGACTCTGGAAGGGGGGAGGCTTGTTCTTCCGAGACCTCTTACCATGATGGTGGTGTCTATCCTGCAAGCACTGGTGGCATGTTTTACAGTTCCCACATTTAGGGGTAGCATGATTAGTGACCCCCCACAACAGTCCCAAATGATATACAATTCTCCACATTCCATTCCAACACTGACCTTCCATCAGCCCTGGCTGAATGGGATTTACATAGCCACACCTCGGATTCTCTCCTGAGCTGTATTTACATAACAGTTAACAGTTAATTACCTTGCAGAGCTAAACAATTGTAGTGGGCACACCCACCCCTCCTTTTAGCTGGCTGAAGCAAGCAGCAGTTCAGCCCCTGCTTACATACAAAACAACCCAACCACAAGGCTCATGCAGTGTTTGTGTAGCTCTCATTTTTTTCTGATTTATTACAAATTCTTCTAGAAAGGTAGAACTTCCAATTCCCTCGCTGTGTCAATCTGTACAATGTTGAATCCTATGTATGTAGCAGGGGTGGGGAAATTTTTTGGCCTGACACCACATCAGGGTATAGAAATTGTGAGGAAAGCCAGGCAGGGAAGGAAACAGCCAGGCATGGCTCAGGCCCTGCCCCATCTGACTCCCCTGTTCTCTGGCTCCTTAATGCCCCCCTGGACTTCCCATCCCAAACCAACCCCCACTGATTCTTCCCCAGACTACCACAGCCCCTGCTCTGTGCCCCATGACCGCACCACCCAGAGCTCGGGGCTTGGTGGCATCTCAGCTGTGCTGCCAGCCACAGCTGCCATCGCACTGCCAGGAGCCAAGGGCAGGTGGCGTAAAGAGTGGGGACTGAGGGGGAGGGGAAAGAAGGGAGGAGGCTGAGGGCACAGCTCAGGGCCAGATAGAAGCGCCAGCAGGGCAGGTGGGGCCTACAGGCCGTGGTTTGCTGTCTCTAAGATAGAGCATGTGCACCCATCACTTCTCAGCTGGGTTTCTCTGCTTGGTTTCAGGCTGGAGAAGATCTGTATTTCCTGTAGAAAAAGGTAACTGAAGTGAATGGTTTGTCAGTGTTCAGATGTCCCCTCCCATGTGAAAATGCGGCTCCTTTGCCATCACTGTGGGAGCAGGCTGGGGCCTGAGATTTCAGGGCGTCAGCACCAGCAGCTGCAGTTCAAAGATGTCATAAGGTCGCGACTCTTCTCCCAGGTGGTGTCGGCAGCAACCAGGGGCAGATTCAGTGTCCAGGGTCCTTTTTAATAACACTGGACAGAGCCGCTTTGAGCCCCTCCCCAGGAACCTGGGAAACGACCCCCCCACCCCCGCCCCACAGCCAAGTCCCTGTGAGCCAGGGTGTGCTGGCCCGGGGTAGCAGCAGGTTTCTCTGGGCTGGGCTGCTCTGCCCAAGGAGGCAGCACATCCCCCCCAGCACATCCCCCCGCACAAAGATAACAAAAGACACTTGTGAAAAAGGAAGAGGAACTGACCAGTAACCTAGGGACACACCACAACCCCATTGTGCAGCTGCAGCCCCTCGCACGCGACCCACCTGGCCATGTCCCTGGCCTCAGCCTTGGCAGGACTGACCCAGAGTCGCTGCCCCATGGGCACCCCTCCCACCCCTGAGAGGGAGAGAAGGGCAGTCAGTGACGTCTCTGCTACTGCCTGCATCTGTCACCCATCCCCTGCAGCCGTCCTCTACCTCTGCGACACACCCCCTGCTGCTGCTGCCTGCCTCTGCTCCCCGGGCTTTGTCCTGCTGCTCAGAGCCGCCTCTGTGACGCCCTGGCCTGAGATCCCCCCACTGACCCCAGCCCCTCGTGATTTCATTGGGTCACAGGGACCCTCGCTGCTCATGCAGCCTCTGCCTTGCCCCTCCCTGCAGCGCGGTCCCCAGGCCAGCTCTGAGGCTTGGCCCCTCAGCCTGCTTGTTAGTGATTCTGCTTTGCTAGCCTGGGAGCAGGAAGGACGGGCCCCAGGGAATCTAGTCAGCTGAGTGGGAGCCCTGGTGGGAGAAGAGTCAAGTGGGGTCAGGCACTGCACAGCCCAACCCCCACCCACTCCTGTCTCTCCCTGGGATGTGACACCCCTGCCCACTGCTTAGCAAGGGAGTGTCAGTCCAGGGTGAGCTCCCCTCCCTCAGGGCCGGCTCCATCCCGCTCTGACAGGGCTGGCCCACAACATTTTGGCACATCACTTGGGCCAAATCTTTGAAAGGTCTGAATTCTGCTTTCTTCCTGTTCTACGCGTCTCATGGGACTGCTCTGCTGTCTACATATGCACTAGCAGCAGACACAATTTTCTACACTCTAGGTCTTAGTGGCGCCCCGCCACAGTCTGGCACCTGAGGCAGTTGCCTCAGTTCACCTCATGGTAGGGCCAGCCCTGCTCCATCCAGCTCTACGGCCCCCACAAGGAGCGTAAGAACATTGCATTGCCCCACATCATGTGTGCAATGTCAGCACAGCTAGTGTGTAAATGCGCATGATGTGCAGGGTGGGAAACATCTCGGTATAAGGCTCAGACTATCCACAGCCACAAAGTTTGTATTAAACGTCAAAGGTGCAGGATCAGCAATAACTCAAACGGAGGTGAATCCATGTAACAATGCCATTCAGATATTGGCATCCAAGTATTCGGGGGCCCCTCATGCAGCATTCCCCAGAGGGCTGTGCAAAGCAAACACGCCCCTGAGTGGAGAGCGCCCCTCAGTACCTGAGAGCGGGGGGCAGGTGTCCATTAGAAAACACAGTCTGGGGGAAGTCCTGGAGTTACTTTCCCAGCTGCGCTTCTCACCAGGCTCACTGAAGTGCCTGGCAACCCAGCCCAGAACTGAGCGCTGGGCCAAGCCACTCCATCCCTGGGCATCTAGGCGGGGGGGAGGGTCTATGCAAATATGGTCTGCTCCTGGAAACTGCCCTGCCCCAGCTTTTGATGGGTGTCAGGGGAGGACTCACTCAGACCCTGCTCACAAGGAAGAGCAGATTCTAGGGCTGTGTCCCATCGAAATGCAATGAGTCCAGGTGTTGTTGCATCTGCTGTTCCTGCCGCTCAGAATGAGGCCTCTACCAGATAAAACAGAGAGAAAGTTGTTGAACCAAAAAACCTTCTTAGACTCTGTTCCCAGGCTGGCTGTATTCAGCCATCTCTGTGGCCCCTTCCTCCTTCTGCTCCACTCCCATTGCCCCAGCGATGAAGCCCTCCCCTTGATCTCCTTTTCCATCCCATCCAATATGGTTCTGGGCACCGTGTCTACCCTTCTCCCCTCCAGGACAGCTCCCTTGTCCCTCCCTCCAGGCTGTGTCTCCCTCTGGCATGCTTGGCCTGGCCTGGCCTCCTTGGCAGCTCTTGGCTTTGGGCTCCCTTTGTTCTCTGGCATGGGGGGGGTGTCCAAGAGGGGAGTTTCTCTTCCCCCTAGTGACTGAGGGTCTGTGCCCAGCATGGACTATGGGGCATTCAGGGATGTTGATCTTTCTCCTACCCCCTGCAGAGGACCCAAGAGTCCATTGGAGGGTCCCTGCTCTGCCGGGGGAAGGGATGGATCAGACCCTAGAGCACCACAGCACGGGGCACAGACATGGGCAGTCCTGGGCCCATTGCAGGCAGCTGGGGAGCTGCTGAGAGCAGAGCTCTGGTCCTGTTCCCCTTTTCCTCTCCCCCCCCGTGTGAGCTCAGCTTCTCTCTCCCTCTGCCCAGCCCTCACTGGGACCCCCCTCAGCTCCCTGGGGCCCCTCTTCCTTCTGTCAGCCCCTGAGTCAGCCTCCTGCCATCACTGGGACAGAGACACCCCCGTTCCCTCCACAGGGCACCTGGGCACCCCCAGTGCAGGACTCGTCTTGTTCAGCCTCTTCCCGCCCAGCCCAGCTGGGGCCAGTCCCTGCACCTTCCTGTTGGCTCTGCAGGGTCTGGGCACTGAGCCAGAGGCTGAGCAGCCTGGTGTGGGGCAGGTCAGACCTCGGTCCAGAGTCTCAGTGTGGCAGGAAAGGAGCCGAGCCCAGACGTGCCGTGCGGGGGGAGACGTGTCACAGGGGGAATCACAAACCCTGCCCAGAGGCAGCTGGGACCCAGGGACAAATCAATGGGGATGGGCCCAGCTGAGGGTAGGAGCCTGGATTCAGCCGGCCCTGACGAGGCAGTTTCCATCACATTCCTCTGGGGTCCCCGGCCCAGAGTCGCTTGTCCCCGGCCCAGGGAGAGGGGGGCAGATTCCCAGTGTCAGGGCCTGTCTGATCCCTTCTCTCTGTCATGGCCCTTTCCTCCCAGGGGAGTGAGCTGCCCCTTGGGCTGGGCTGAGACCTCAGAGCTGCTCCCTGCTCAGAGCCGGGCACCTCCTGGAGGAAGGAGAGTCCCTGAGTCACTGCCTAGCTGGGGCCAATTCTGTCCCTGACGCCATCAGCTCTTCCCAGGGCTGAGCTCTGCCCCTCATGCTCTCATTCTCTCCCCAGCCAACGTGACTCTGGATCCAGACACGGCGCATCCTGACCTCGTCCTCTCAGAGGATGGGAAAAGTGTGAGCTGGGCAGACAGAGAAGAGGATCTGTCACTGTCCGACACCTCGGAGAGATTTGACACTGAGCCTTGTGTGTTGGGCTGTGAGGGCTTCACCTGGGGGAAACATTGCTGGGAGGTGGAGGTGGAGGATGGGGAAGACTGGGCTGTGGGGGTGGCCAGAGAGTCTGTGAGCAGGAAGGGAGGGATCAACCTGAGCCCAGAGGAGGGGATCTGGGCTGTGAAAAGGGATGAAGATGAATTCCAGGCTCTCACAGACCCTGCAACCCCTCTGTCTCTGAACCCCCCCAGCAGGATATGGATTTGTCTGGACTGTGACTGGGGGCAGGTGACATTTATCGATGCGGATGACGAGACCCCAATCTTTGCTTTTCCATTGGATTCTCTTCCTGGGGAGAAAATCCGACCCTGGCTCTGGGTGGGATGGGACACAGACACCCAGCTCCGACTGTATCCCTGAAATCAGTCTATCACCCCCCCCCCAGTCTCTATGACCTTGGAGGACTCCCCTCTACCCAGCCCCTAGCTGCTCAGCTCTATGATCCCTGAAACCTCCTCCCCCTCCCTCCCTGGAGCCACAGAAGTGGGAAAAGAACCCCTGGGGCAGACATGGGGGCTGGGTAGGGGCAGAACTAACAGCCGGGCTGGGGACAGGTGGAGGTGGGGGTACAGGACAAAGAATTAACTCATCAGGGTTGGGGAGAAGCTTGAAGCTCTGCAGCAGCAGGAGGCGATTTGCAGAGATCTGGATCCATTGGGACAGCCAGAGGGGAAGGGATAAAATCAGGACAAACAATGGGACCAAATCAGAGGCCTGTCCACTGCCCCAATCTTGGGGTCCTTGGTCACATTCCTGGGGGAGGCTCTGTAGGCCTTCCTAAGGTGCGTCTCTTCCTGCCCCATGAGCTGACCCTTCAGATTCACACATGCTGAGACCCCCCTGTCTCCCAGAGCTCCACACTGAGGTGATCTCTCTTCGCACAAATCCCACCCAGCAGCGCGAAGCACAAGACAAAGCACAAGAGAATTCAAATCAGGTTGCACAAAACAACCAGCCCAATGGCTCTGCCCCTCACTAGCCCTGCCCCTCCCCCCGCCTTGGGGACTCTGGGGGCCACCTGGGCTCAGGAAAGCAGCTGGCCCCTGGCTCCTGAAGCTGCTGCCTCCTGGGAACTTTGCTCTCCCCTGCACAGCTGGAGACAAGGAACGTGCTCCAGGCAGGAGCTGGGGAATTGCAATGCTCAACGTCGCTGCCTGTATATTGTAGCCGCACAGAAAATCCCTGGCACGACGCTGTGAGCCCCCAAGCCTGAGTTAAGGGGGGATGCAAGTGTCTGGGACAAGCCAGCAGGCCAGGCAGGGAGCTGCCTAAAGTAGTCAGTGGGAGGTGCTCACCAGAGAACATCAGAGCAGCCAGACTGGGTCAGATCAATGGTCCACCCAGCCCAGTGTCCTGTCTGCCCGCAGTGGCCAATGTCAGATGCCTTAGAGGGAGTGAACAGAACAAGGAACCATCCAGTGATCCCTCCCCTGTTGCCCATTCCCAGCCTCTGACACACAGAGTCTAGGGTCACTATTCCTGCCCATCCTGGCTAATAAGTAGCGAAGGACCTAATCTCCATTAATTTATCCAGCTCTTTCTTGAACCCTGTTGGGGTGCGTCTCCCAGCAGGGCTTAACTTGAAATAAGCTACTCAAAGTGAGCTATGTCAATTGCATGTCTTATTTTGAAATTGGAAGCGTCTATACAGCACTTATTCTGAAATAGAGCTCTCTTCCTCTGACTTCCCTTACTCCTTGTACAATGAGGGTTACAGGAGTCAGAGTAAGAAGTCCTCCAGCTTGACAATATTTTGACACAATTTCGAAATAATTACCTGCTGTGTAGACGCGGACTAAGTTATTTTGAAATAAAGTTGCAGTGTAGATATACCCTTAAGGTCCTGGTCTTCACAACATCTTCTGGCAAGGAGTTCTACAGGTTGACTGCGCGCTGCGTCAAGAAAAACTTCTTTTGTGTGTCTTAAACCTGTGACCTATTAATGTAATTTGGTGACTACTAGTTCTTAGGTTATAGGATCAAGTAAATAACTTTTCCTTATTCACTTTTTCCATAGGAGTCATGATTTTACAGACCTCTATCCTATCCCCCCGTCATCTCCTCTTTTCTAAGCTGAACAGTTCCAGTGTCTTTAATTTCTCTTCATATGGGACCCATTCCAAACCCCGAATCATTTTTGTTGTCCTTTTCTGAACCAGAGCTTGGACATTTGCTCACCCCCCTGTATTCATTCTAGGGTATCACACCCATCCCTTTGCATCTGATGAGAAACAGTCACATTCTACTTACATCCCATTGTCCTGGAACAACCAAACTCTGACCTTGCTCTAAGGTAGGATCAGAGGAAGGCGCATGCTGCATTTGGTGGGCCTGGTTCTTACCATTTAGGAGGAGTTCTTGAACAAACAGACTCACACACAGACAGACAGACAGACATGCAAACTCTCCAAAATATATAGTGACTTTCTGAGTTGTAAAGTAAGTTACAAACTTGTACAAATCCAGCAGTAGGGGGAGCATCTTTCTATGTTGTTGTTACTTAATAACTCCATTTATGGCATGGAATCATTTTGCCTCTGTCATGTTGGAAGAAAAGAAATGAGTGATAAAAACACAAGAATATTTCTCCCAAATATACCCACAGTTTCTCATTCACTGTAATTTTTCCCCACTGATGGAATTACTAGCAACATTTGCCCTGATCTGCCTTCTTTGTTTGAAGGTGAATTTTGTAGGGATGGGACAAAATCAGACTCACGATGAGACACATGTTCAGGTTCACTGAAATGGCTGTTCTAACGCTATAATATGAAAGTATTGAAAACCACACTCCTCACAGGTCCCTGGGGGGAAGGATGCCGGAGGCCAGGTAAGAGTGGTGCTGCCCCACGGTGTCCACACTGCCACCAGCGCTGGGGCCAGAGCCCAGAAAGCTCTACTCCTTTCGCCACGGTGGTTTACCCAGAGTGCAGCGACTATGGAGCCAGTGCGCCCAGAGACCATGTCTACACTAGGAAATGATTTCAAAATCACTAAATTCGACTTAATAATTCCCAATTTTACATTATCAAAATAACATGTTGCCACTACAGGGCACCCCTGCTATATGCCCAAGATACATTCGAAAATACGTGGACGGACAGCAAAACGGCGTAAAGCGGGGATATTTTTTTCCCATGGCTGACTTCCATTTGCACTAATTGGTCTTTTTTTTTTTTTTTTTTTTTTTTTTTTTTTTGCACAGCGTAAGAGCAGGGAATGGGAGGAGGTATAATGCAACAGTTCCTACAAGGGTCAACAACATTAGTGAGGAACCAATGTATATTGGGGAGACATATAACGGGGATGGCCTGTACGGGGACGCCTCAAAAATAGTCCAAGGCAGGCTCCGTTAATGAGGACGTGCTACCCCAACTTACAGCCCTGGGAAGCCCTGGAGAGTAATTAGTTCAAATTCCTTGGGGGAGCAGTTATTTTGAAATAATGACACTGGACTATTCACACTGGTGCTATTTCGAAATAAGTGCTATTTCCCAAGGAAAGTGGGAGTCCAGATTTTGAGATAAGAGGCCAGTTATTTTGAAATAAGGGATTTGTTAGCGTATAAATTCAACCTAAGGGGGATTATTTTGAAATAAAGCCCTAGTGTAAGCCAGGGCTAAGTGCCTTGCCCGTGTGGACACCTTGGTAGCAGGTGGGACTCTGCCTTGGGTCTGCTGTTTCTTAGAGGATTTATTTAAGCCCTGAAGTGTCTTAACAACATGCGCAACTCAGAGTCAGCGGAACTTCTCATAGTCAGTAAACTTACAACACAGCAAGTTCAGTGTAAGCAGGGAGATGGGCTTGCTACTGTGGGGAACTTTCCTGGCTTCTGTACCTTCCCGGTTACAAAAATAGATGGTTTTTAACCTCCATAGTCCCTACCCCTGTGATCACTGCACACTCCACAAGGACCGTTGCCTCATCTAAGACCTTCCTAGCCCAAGCTCCAATACAGGAGATTGGCAGGGCAGGTATTTGGTCTTCGATTCTCATGTTTAAGGCCCATCACGCTAATGACAGGTGGGCCTGGAATGATGCCCCTGTAGGCCAGGCGGTCCTGCAATCAGTGACTAACTAACTCTGACCCCACGTCCTGGGGCTTGGCTTGTGTGTCACCTACATTGGAATCAACATGAACAAGCAGCTGAAGAAGAAGAAATGGTTAAATAAATAAATAGCAGCCGCTGTTCTTTGAGATGTGATGTTCTCGTCCCTTCCAGTACCCACCTGCCTTCCCCACAGTAACAGGTGAGAAGGAACTGAGAGAGGGACAGATCAGGAGGATCATATACAGCACCATATACTGGTGCTACTCTAGGGGGCTCTCTGGCTGACCTTACAGAGGCTGCTAGGGAAACGTTTCTGCCAATCATGCCCACAACGTGTGCACACCTATATTGGAATGGACATGACCAACACATCTTGCAGAACAACAGTTAGGAAAGGTTAGGAACCGCTTTGTTCCTCGAAGGTGTTCCTGAAGAGACACAAAGGTTTATCCTAGATGGGAAGCCCAAAACCATAAGAGAAGCAGGGGAGATTAAAGCCAGGAGAGCAATGAAACCAGAGTGTGGGCTTTAAAATTGGAAGCAGTAGCCCCTCCTGATCCTGTTGGCCAAGGAAGAGTCCCTGGAAGGGGCCAATGAACAAGGCCTGGAGCATTCGATTAAGGATTCAATCTTGAAACTGCAAAGATGTGACTAGAACAGGGAATGGTTAGTCAGACGGGATCAGGTTTACTCTTTATTGCTGGGTTTGTTGTGCTCAGCACAGAGAAGAGTCCGTTTAGCTTCCCTGTTACACAAGCTGTATCCAGGGAAGCAATTCTCTCTTTTTAATCCTTTTCTCAGTTACCCTGTAACATCCAGCAGCCAAGAAAGGTTTTACCAGCTGTGCTCTGAGAGGGGAGTTGTTCATTTGTTTTGTTTTCAGGAAAAATCACCCTTTTAAGAACATGTGTCCTAGAAGGCAGGAGGCTCCGTGTGTGTGTCTGAGCCTTCACAGCCAAACTAAACAGAGAAACTAAACTTCCATTTTCAGCCGATCTCCACAACTGGGTTCCAAGCTCTCTCCAGGGGGAGGTTTAAGGAGCTCCAGGGTCCCCCACAGGAATTCCTAAATGCCCCTTCCCAGATTCTCAAAGGGGGTTGCACTTGGGTGGTGGCAACGTTACCAATGCAAGGCCAGGGAACCTCTTACTCGGGGGCTTTTTAACACAAGCCTTTACTGGCAGGGTGTTCTCACGTCCTCCACAGGCCTCCACTTTCTGCACCCGACGTGCCAATGTGGGAACAGCCTGGGCAGTGCGTAGCCAGCATGGCTCTCCCATTGGCTGGTGGGAAGGGTGCGGATGAGTCACTCCACTAGGGGCTGTGGGGCGGGAGGGAGAGGCAGAGGACAGGTAGGGATGGAGTAAAGCAGTCCCTTGCCTCCTCCTTCTGACTGCACCATCCCAGCACAGGGCCATGCGAACAGGGACTCCGGTGAGCCAAAAGATTCGGGGGGGTGTCCTTAAGCCCGGAGCTCAGTTCAGTCTCTCAGATCCAGCTCAGTCACTCCCATGGCTCGCCCAGGTACCAAACCCAGGTAAATGTCCCCCTCCCCCCCACTCCAAGTTTTCACATTCCTCTGTCCGCAGGCCCCCAAACCTTCCTTTCTGGAGCTGCTCCCCTGGCAAAGGCTGCAGGTCTGGTTTCTGCCTCTGGGCCGGGGCTGCGGAGGGAGGGGCCGCAGCTGTTTCTGCGGAGCTGGAGAGGAGGGAGACCCTGGAGAGCAGATGGGAAACGCAGCCCAGCCGCCGGTAAAGCCCCTCTCGGCGGCCCTGCTCACTGGGACAGAGAAGTGTCACACAGGCTGCTGGAGGTGAGATGGCACCAAACCCCACCCGCAGCATGGACTGGAGTGAGGGGGCTTTGCCCGCCCTGGTGGAAGGGGCCCTCGTGCTGCAGGATGGAGCTGCTGGGCTGGGTAAATCTCAGGCTGCTCACAGAGGGAATATGGGGAGGCCCGATAGCACTGGAACCAGGGGAGGGGTCAGACAGGGTGACCCTGGTCACTTTTGGCTCCCATCCCCTCCTCTTCCAGACCTGAGAGGCCATGCAAGGTGTCTGCACACATGGGCAGATTTGCAAGTGTTGTGTCTGTAGGTTTGTGTCCCCTTTGGACTCGGAGCTCTGGGGCTGCCAGGTGTCTCTCAATGTCACCCTGGTGCTGGGCAGCGGGGTCACACCCCACACAGAGCGGCATCAGCCTGGCTGCCCCCGCTTGGGGCTCCAGCCAGGGACATGGGCTGTGCCACAGCCCCAGGGACAGACCAGGGATGACACCTGCTGGGCCAGCGAGCCAGGCAGGGCCTGTGCGGTGAAGCTTGTTTGGGACACAGGAAGTATCAGCCTCTGGCAAAGAATGGAAAAGGCACTGGCAGCCCCTCGGTTTGGTCTTTGTTCCTGCGCCTCCCTCGGGAGCAACTTGGCTACAAACCCGCCTGTGAGGGGAGGCAATGGAGGAGAGGGGGGGATTTGGGCTCCCGTGGGGGAGGGGACCGGAACAGGAGCAATGGGCCACCCAGGGGAGACTTTCCCATTTGGTAACCAGCAGCATCCAGAGCCCTGCCCCAGCCAGCCACTGTCTGATGGGTGAACCGCCCCGGGGCACGACGGCCTGTGTCCCCTTTGGGCCCTGCTCCCAGGTACTTTTTCGATGAAGGGATGTAAATTAGACGTATCAAAATTGTTAATGAAGCTGGGATTTGAATTTCTCATGCTTCATTTACATGATGGCGGTCGTGGCTTTTTTTTTCAAAAAGCCGCTTTTCAAAAAAAACCCACGGTCAAGACTTTTGACAGAAATGCCCCATTTCAAATGATCCTGTAAACCTCAGTTTTTGGGGCTCCCCATGACCTTCGCCCCCAACCCTACTTACTGTCCATGTTCTTCTGGGTGCTGGGGGGCTGCTGGGAGCGTCTGACCCCCCGGCTCAGCTCCGGCTCAGGGCGGGAGGACTCCAGCTGGGTGCGCGCTCCCCCTCAGCCTGCAGCTGGACAGGCTACAGCAGGGAGCGGTGACACTGTCGCCCATCACAGCCTGGCCCTGGGAGCCAGGCCCAACAGGGGAGGTTGCAGGGGGAGCCCCTCAGCAGCCACGGAAAGAAGCCAGGCGGGAGGGCAAATTGCCCATGAGCCCCGTACACTCTGTACCACCGGGTCTGGCAGAGGGGGGCTCTGTCTGTGGGGACAGACTGGCAGTTAGTCAGGGACATGGGGGAGGATCTGGTGGGGGGGGGCTCTGTCTGTGGGGCACAGACTGGTAGTTAGGCGCATGGGGGGCAGGGAATGACTCTGGCTCTCCGAGAGTAGCTGGCCCTTATGCGGGGGAACAGGCTGGTGCTGCGGGTGTCTGGATGGGAACATTTCTGGATTAGGATGGGGATATGGGAGTGGGATTTGGAGGGGGAGGGGGATGGGGAGGAAATGTGGCCCTAGCAGAGCTGGAGCCATTAATGGGTTTAGGGTGCACTGGCGGGAGAGGACTCAGAGTTCACGGGGTTCACACCATTGGGCAGGAAATCATGAACTCACGGTGGCCACTGGACCAGCCGCTGTGGTTCCTGGTACCTACCTCTGAGCATCTGCTCCGGGAGCAGGTAGGGGCTGTTGTTGGCTTCACTAGTCATTTATTATTATTGTGTTATTTTATTCAATGTATGTATTTATTGTTATGGAAATGTTGCAGATCAGCTCAGTGTGTGCAAATGCAACACACACACAGGAGATAGCATGTCTTAGTTACACTGCCCCAGTGCACCCCTCAAGCCCCTCTTTTAGCTTCTAGGCCTTGTGCTACAGGGAACCTTACCTGGGACCCCCCACCCGCCCCTGTTCACAGAGTCATACAATCCCAGGACTGGAAGAGACCTCAGGAGTAGGGATATTAAGGAATAGCCGACTATCCCATAAGCAAATGCTTATCGGATAGTCGACAGGATAGCCGACTAGTCCCTTCCCCCCCTTGCTGCCTCTATCAGATAGAGGCAGCAAGAGATGGGGAAGCGAAGGCAGCAGAGCTGCGTGGAGCCTGGGGTCAGGTGGGGAGTCCCCAGCTGACCCCTGGCTCTGAATGGCATTTCAAATCTCTGGGGCTCTTTTACATTTCAAAGGCAGAACGCGTTAAGTGTCTATCGACTTGTCAAATAGCTAATAGAAATTCTATTGACTACTCGACTAGTAAATTAATAGCTAGTTAAAATCCCTACTCAGAAGTCAGCTATCCCTACCCCCTGCCCAAAGGAGGAGCAATCCTTACCAAGGCATCCCAGGCAAGGCTTTGTCAAGACTGGCCTTAAAATCCTCTATGACAGTGGTCACCAAGCAGTAGCTCTGGATCTGCTGGTAGATCTTGGAGCTTCTGACAGGTGATCCTGACTGGTTTGGCCAGGAAGCTATCAAGCACTGGCACTTCAGTTGCCCCTCCACCCACTCTTATGCTATTCCTGTCCTGTCTACCAGCCAGGCAGTACGCAACTACGTACAGATACTTGTGGTAATTAGAAAATTTTCTCAATTTGTTTCCTGGACAGAAAGCTCAAATACCAGACTGTCCAGTTCAAAACCAGACACCTGGCAGCCCTAGTGAGAACTGCCCCAGTAGGGCTCTGGCCCTGCCATCAGCCCCTGGCTGGTGGGGAGGGTCCCTGGGGCTTCACATGGAGAGAAGCACGCCCGCCCCCCATCCACACACACACGAGTCTGCAAGAACAAGGTCTGTGGGTAAGGAGGGATAGTCCCACTTCCAGAATTCTTTGCTCTACACAATTTTGGTAGATGTTTATTTTAAGCAATTTTGATATTTATTACTTATTTATTAAAACTTTCACTGTTGCTCAAACAGATGAGTTTTAAGCATTTAAAACCAATTTTTATCTATTTGCTTTTTCTAATTGGTGGGACATGATGGGGGCTCACACACAATTTTGATCAGACAATTATTTATAGAGAGGAGGGACAGTTTCAGAAAAATCAAAGCTTTATAACCATTCACATGCAGATTGGCCACAGCACACGTCAAGAGAAGCAAAGTGAATATTTGTAAATCAAAGTCTAATAAGTTCTCATGAAGCATTTTTCTCCCTTGTGCTCCTTGGTAAATTTTAAATATCATCAATGGGAGTATTGTCATGGTTGGTGTAAGTAGGTGAAATGAATATTTAAAGTCACCTATTGATACATACTATTGCATCAGTCTAAGCATACAGTCTGATACTTCCAAATCTAGTGATCTAAAATTCACAGGCCAAAGCCTTGGTTAACCTGGCTTCAATGTTTCAAAGGCCTGATCCTCATGTGCACTAAGGCTGATCTGGCTCCGTGTAAAGGAGCCCCAGTGTCGCCAATACTCATGATTCTATGAGTCTTATGATATGAGGTGTGTTAAGGTGTGTTAAGGCCCCAGTTCCCAGAAGCCTGTGGTGAGGTGAGGCTTTTTGGGTTCTGTCTCCTAAACAAAGGAAGTTTCCAGTTTTCTTGGTTGTAGAGAGAGAGAGAAAAAAGATAGAAATTGTGATCTGAGTGCAGCCTAACAGCCTGAGAAGCCAGAGGGTGACAAGAAAGAACCCAACTTTTAAAAATTATGTTTAAGTGTTGTGGTTTTTAAGACAATCTCATCATTTTGGGAACTTTAGAAGTTCGGAGCTGGCCATGCTGTGAGAATTCAGGCTGTAACTCTGTATCTACTACCCATAGAAAGCCACCACACTCAATGCCATCAATTATCAAAACAGCCCCGTTAGGAGAAAGGGAAATAGGGAGGACAGGGCATGGGGTGGGGATGTGCATGGAGCTGGGCTGTGGGCCCAAGCAGCAAACAGGCACCAGTCCCTGGATTGGGGGTGAAAGAAAGAGATAAATGAGATTGTCTGTTTCTGTGCTAAGCCCCAGAGCCTTTGCTGGAGCAGCCCTGCCTGAGAACATGAACATGAACCGATCCCTGGCCAGGCAGTGTGGTCAGCATCACATCATCAAAGACCAGGAGTCTGGCTGAAGGAAACAGGGCGGTTTTGCTTCAAAAGCACTGACATTCTGCATGTTTAGTGAGTTTCTTTGCATCCCAGGTTTGCTCTGCTCATGTCCCCAAAGTGCTCTACTCAGCCAGGAGAGTGAGAAGGTGACTGTGATTAAAGTGAGTGCTGAGATTGTCATGGAATCACAGGAGCCCCAGTTCTGGGGCAATAGGAGAAACACCAACTAGTGAAAGAGTCTGTGTGAAATCAGCCACGTCTGCAACAGCCCCTGTGGCATGTTTTGGGGGGATGTAATGGGGACAGAAAAGAGCTGCACTGCTAGTGACCTGCAGGCCCTTATCTGGCTCCATCCCCACCCTGCCTGACCCCATATGCCCTTTTGGGCTTACCCACACCAACCACTGGGAGATTGCCTATTTATGCTTAGAAATCTTCACTCCTTGGAGTTCAAGCATCATAAAGTCAATGATTTGTTTTTGACATGTATTTTATTCCCTTCCTTCCGGGGTTCAAATGGATGGGACAAGGATTTGTGAACATCTCCTCTTCATGAGTGTGCGGGGAGCAATCAACTTGATTTCCCCTCCTGGTTTGTCTGCTGCCGTTGGGCCTTCTTTTGTTAGAGAGATGACACTTTAGTATTATAATAGTAATAATCCAGAAGGCCTATGCACCTTGAAGACTAACAGATTTATTTGGTGATAAGCTTTCATGGGTAAAAATCACTTCATCAGATGCATCTGACAGTTTGTCCAATATACATGGCAGAGGGGCGTTGCTGGGGTAGGATGGTATATATCACATTAGTAGATGTGCATCTGACAAAGTGCTTTTTACCCGTGAAAGCTCATGCCCAAATAAATCTGTTAGTCTTTCAAGTGCCACAGGACTCCTCATGGTTTTTGCAGATACAGACTAGCGCAGCTGCACCTCTAAGACTAATAACCTAGTAGTTCACCCTTAATTATGTTTCCCTCCTCACTGGGTTTACAGTCTCAGAGCAAATATTTTTGTTTTATTCTCACAGTGCCACATCACATGTTAGTGGTTAATTTGGAATATATACTGTAATTGTGTTGTATGTTTATTACTATATGTTCGTGCTTTTAATGTTCAAACAGTGATTTTATGTAAAACAAAATGGAGTCGGTCACCTTAGACCCCAGAGTTCCATCTTGGGTTTTGCCCCCTCCCTCTGGAACATTCCAAGACAGTTGGAGAACCGGTTCTAACTGGATTTTCCCGCCTCAGCAAAAGTTCCACTCCCCTCAGGTGTGCGGCCAAGCGGGCTGGGAGTGAGGCTGCTCACTGCTGCCCCCTGGGTCGTTTTTCCAGCTCACTGACAATCGTTATCAGCACTTAAATCTGGGCTGCTGGGGGGGGAGGGGAAGAGGCAGGGAGGAGCTCCCTCTGCTTAGCAATCCAGCAATGGGAGCTTCCCCCCAACCTGAGCTGTTCCTTGTGGGAATGAGTTAGAACCGGCTGCCCTGCACACAACATGCAGCTGGGGGAGGGAGGTGGGAATTGTGATGCTGCTGCTACCAGGGGTAATGGCCCCACTGCTGCCTGCTAGGAGGCTCTATGCAGGCCTGTGGTGGCTACAGAAAATAACCAGCCATTCTCTGAAGCATCAAAAAGTTGCATAAAAAGTGTCAATTTTGTACAAGGGTGAGCATGTGTCTGGGAAAAATATTTCCCTGAATCCAGCCTCCTCTGGCAGCTCAGTCCCACAGTTCAGACAGAGATGAGCTGCTGTTTCTGGGTGCAGGGCTGAGCTGGACCCTAAACAAACAAACATAAACACACACACACACACAAACACCCCCTCTTCTCCTCCCTTCCTGCTGGGGTGGTGGGGCTGAGCTGGACAATTCAGTCAGCAACACAAGACTCTCTGTCAACCACAACCTGTTTTGGTAGCCAAAACACTGAGCTCAACCCATGATGTGTGATATCTGTATCCCCTCTGCTCCTCCCTATTACGGGGTTTCCCCCTGTGCCCCATCTGGCAGTGTGACTCCCCATTTCTGAACCCCAGCTTCTGCTCTCTGCTCCCAGTTTTGCCCATCGGCCCGTCTCCTTCCTCTCCCTCACGCCCACTCTGGTCCCCCCCTGTCCCTTTTGTTCCCTGCACAAATTCTGACCTCCCCACCCTCTCTTCTTCCCTTTGGCTGCGGGAGGCAACTTGTCCTCCCAAGTGAGGGCAAAGAGAGGGCAGCGGCTTCAGCGGATGTTGCTGAGCATGTCACTGGAGCATGTTCAGTAACAGAAAAGTAGCAAATTCTCATGAGAAGCAGATTCTGATGTTAAGGACTAGTCTCTCTCTCTCTCTCTCTCTCTCTCTCTCTCCAGCACAAGAGTGATTCTGGCTGGCTTGAGCCAACCACCACCTGCGTCAGTGCCCCCAGCTACAAAATAATGTTGTAGAGGGCCCCATTGTGCTGAGCTCTGCACAGACACCAAGTAAATAGTCCCAAGGAGCTCACAGGGCAGGGCCCTGCGCCTGGCCAGAGTCAAAGTTCCAATCATGGCGAAGGAACCAAAGTGTGAAACTCTGCTTTGCAGAGAGGCCTGAGCAGGGTCTAGGTCTGGAAACTCTGCAATGGGAGACTGAGAGAAACTAACTGCGGGTGGGGGAGAGGAGGTGGGAGTGGATGAGGAACAGGAAACCTTCCCCACAGACTACTTCTCAGTATAGTCATGAGGTTTAGAGACTGTTGATTCCAGGAAACAGAAGTGCGGGGGTTTAGATTAATTTTTTCATGCCTCTTTAGAAAGATCTGAGGGCCTGTGTCCCTCTGTAATAACCTGAACATTACTATGCCAGTTAACAGTAGTGAATGTCACAGAATGAAATCTCATTTGTCCTTTTATTCCCTCCAGACCCTCTGCCCTGTGAGATGGAGAAAAACAGTGGGAGATCTCAGGCATCACAGACAAAGGGTGAGATTTCAGGGGTGTTTATATTTAAATTAAGAGAAAATTCCCATGGAAAGGTCTTCATTAAAGAAGACTCCTCATTCCACGAGAAGTAACAGTTAATTGGAACTAAGGAGTTAGTTCGAATTAATGTTTAACTGCCGCGTCTAGCCGCGGGCAGTTAGTTTGGACTAAGGGGGATTTAAAAATGGTGGCGCCCGGGAACATGCAAATGAAGCCCGGGATATTTAAATCCTGGGCTTCATTTGCAACTCCGCTTACCCTCATTTGCCTACCTAGCTCGAACTAACGAGCTAGTGTAGACATACCCTCTGTCTTTTTCTGAATCATAAATAAAACACCTTTATGTAAGTTAAAATATTCAAGGATATTTAAAGCTGAATCCAATAATCACCCCCATTGGTACTGGTTTGGTTTTGGTGGCTTTCTTAGTAGGGACAGATTAATAGGCTGGACGACTGTGACTGCTCATGTGGGGGTCGGCCCAGTGCCCTGGGTCCCTCGTCCCCCCAGTTCTGGGCGTTGTGTCCTCTTACGTCCCACCGACCAGTTCCTTGGCGGTTGATAGGGCCAGTTGTTTCCAGCCAGAGTCCTCTTACGTTGCTCCTCTATACGGGTGAGAGGAGAGAGGGGGGCCTGGACCCGCCCACACTCGCGGGCCCCAGCCCAGGGCCCTAAGGACTTGGACCACGCTGTAGTCCAAATCCGGCTGGCGGGGATGCCCGCCTAAACTCGCCAACCCAAGGGCTAGGATCACCACCCTGCCCTGGGCTACTTCCTCTCTCCTCCCCCTCCAGGCGCCTTTTGTTAGGGCTCACTACCTTCCCGCCAGGACCCAGCCTGGTACTTCCTCTGCCGCTCAAAGGGGACTTCGCCGAATGCCCTTTCCCCCGGCATCGGCGTCCCCCCCCGCTCCTCTCCCCCTTCCTCTGGCCTGGGAGGCTTTTAAATCCCCTGCCGCTCCCCGGCGCCGGGCAGGACGTCACCATGATGTCACCGGCGTGGCTCCGCTCCCCACACCGACGTAGCGTGGGGCCGTCCCCTCCACCTTCTTTATGGCCGGGCTGGCGGTCATCAGCTGCGCCACAGCCCCAGAGCATCCGGCACACGGCCGGTAAAGGCTCCCCCGCAGTGCCAGCAGGGCACTTGCCCCGGGGGATCCAGTGCGGGGTCACAGGACCCCGTCACAATGACCAAGGAATTCCCAAGCATGTCTACCACAGAATGGCCCTGCATTGCCAGCAATCACGTGGTCGCCAGAAGCTTTGGCAGTGTTATATGATCACTGCTGATGGACATAAACTGAATCAGCATCTGTACCAGGTTAAGGACTTAGCTAGAGACTGATTTGAGAGATGTTCAGTATGCAAGGAGACCACGTCCCTTTGGGATTTGCCATGACAATATGTTCATTCAGAGCGGGGATGTCATTACAAATAGGACAGCATGAAATCTTATCTTCTCCCGTGCACTTGCCAGATGTCCCACCCTCTGAACTGGAGAGAAAAAGGGGGAAACCCATCATATCACACAGAGATGGTGAGACTCCAGGGGGAGATTTTCTTTATAGGAAGAGAAAATCCCCCTGGAAACATTGTAGTGAACATGTAGATAAAGTAACAAGTCAAACACACCTCTCTAGCAATAAACACGTCATGCACTGAGGAGATCCCAAGCTAAAGTCACCCAAACAATCCTGACACCAGCCTCACTACTCAGTTCATGCTCACGGTGAGGAATAGAAACATTTTCACTGTCTAGTATCCAGACACCCTTAACTCTGCCCTGGGCTCTGTGAGGTTTTCACATGCTTGTTGCATATTAAATCCAGAGCAATGAGTGGAGTGAGAGTGTCTGCTCCTTGGTTCTTTTTCAGCATCCTCCCATTCCCTTGGGCTCGGCTCTTCCTGGCCTTTTCCTCCATGCTGATCATGTCTTTGTGGGTTAGGGAATGGCTTTCCCTCCAGTGAAGCCACGGCCTCCATTCTCTCTGGGTCAAGGAGGGGCTACCTCATACTATGCCATCTCCTCCTCCTTACTCTCTGGTCTGGAGCAGCTGCTCCCCAATGCCACCTCATCCCTTCTTCTCCCAGGACAAGGCAGGGAGGACCAGCTGGGGGAAGGGGATTCCCAGGGTGGTTAAATCTGTTTCCAGCCTCCTTACAACACCCTGACAAGCAGAGTCAGACTCTCTCCTCTGTCTCTCTCTATTGATTTGTTTCTGGGAACCAGACAGAGGAGTCAGCCAGGTGTCCACTCCAGGGGCTCCCTGGGATGCAGGATTCCCCAGTGTCAGCCGATGGTCAGGGCAGTGCATGTGTGTATGTTACACCCGAGTCTTCAACTGCTAGGACTGGGGTCCCTTAGCAGCGGGCAACCTGGAGGAGGTTGACGGGCGCCCCAAGAAGTTTACAGGGAGAGCTTATTACACCTCAGATTTTGACTGCTAGGATACACAATCCCTTCGCAGCGGGCAGCCTGGGGAGGCTGAGAGATGCCCCAACGGATCTGTCCCCTGGAAGCGACACGATCCAATGCTCAAGCTCTCCCTATATCTGTCCCTTATGACTGGCTGGAGTTCTTTTTAAAATTGTGCTTGGTTCTGTTACAGCAACTGAAGGAGTCAGGTCACAGCTTAAACAGCAACTATTTTATTGTTGCAGGGTAAACTTAGCTGTTAAATGCTACTACTGTGTCACAGATAACACAGCCACTACAAAGGACAGGACAGAAATTACACTAATAAGTCACTTACAGGTACCATGAAACCCTTTTGGTTCTCTGAGCTCTTATTAAATGCATGCAAAATAGACACCTAGCAGGTATATATTCTCACCCCTGCGTTCCAGACTTGGCGTGGCCAGCGTCTTTCTCTCAATCCCTTGGGAAGAAGTAGGGCGAGGTTGGGCATCCCACAGACCTCGGGAGACAACCAATATCTGCCAGCAGGTGTAGATGATTGGAGCTCAAATGGGGTGGGCTACTAAACCCCTCTTTATACCCCTTGGGTCACGTAGGCTTCTTCCTGGTCTCAAGTGGCCAATTAGGAAAAATGGTTTTGAATGCCAAGTTTCCTACCAAGGGTGCAAAGCATAATTCACACCTGGGAAAATGCAGACAATGGGCACTTCTAGTATGTGATGGGCGAAGATTCCTCTCCTGGAACAGTGTAGGCGTGTCAATTACTGGTGCTAGCCATCAGGGCAGCAGGAGGCCCCCTGGTCGTCAGCTAGCCCATTTACTGTCTGGTTTCTGTTTATGGTAGAGTCAGGGAGAAGCAGCACACCTGCGTTCCCAGGGCATCAAAGGCTGACTGCCTTTCTCTTGCTCTCTGGGTGGGGAAACAAGATGGGGTTCATGTCTGGCTACACCCAGCGGAAAAGGGGCTGATGTGGAGTGCGAGAAACACTCTGATTCTCTCCTCAGTGACTGTGACTCTCATTCCAAACATTGCTTATCTTGTTCTTAATTATCCACAGGAGAATTTTTATTGTGACAATCAGATGTTAAAAATTTATTATTATTTGTGACATTTAGTGCAGTTTACAAAAACAAACCATCAAAAGAACCCCAAAAAGAAGAGTCCCTTCAAAATCCCTGCTGCATTCAGGTAATTTGAGATACATGGACATTTTCATCTGCTGCTACTGACACTTCTGTTTGAGCGGGAATGTGAATTTTTTTTAAGAGAAGACTTATCTGCCCACATTAGAAGGGTTGAAATGACGACAACTTCACATTTCTTCCGGTACTTGCAGTTTCAAAATCAGCCATTCTCACACAAAAGAAAAAAGCACATCTACCTGTTTGGAACAAAAAGGATTTCTTAAAAAACTGAAAGGAAAAACTACAGTAAAACTCTGCCACTAATTGCTACAGCTACCAGATGAGGATTTTGGAAGGCCAGGTCAAACTTTAAAGAGCATAAAACTTCTCTAATCAGGTAAGTAAATATTGGCTGCGGGAAAATCATTGAACTAAAGGACTTATATTATCCTTAATAGCCATTGATTTTATTTATTTGTTTATTTGGCATGGACAGTTATTACAAAGATGAGGTAATCCCATGAGAATTTCTTTTACTTTTTACATTACAAGTACATACAAAATACATTCCAGATCACTTTCCTAATTCTGTAACACCATTTTTACAATAATTTGACTTAGCTATTCATTTATATTGTTATTGTGTTTTATTCAGGAGCACTGGGCCAGATCCCACACTCAGTGAAGGCAAAGGAAGATTTGTAACAAAAAACTTCCTGTATTTAACATTCTGAAAGAAACTCAACTGCCATTACTATAGTTAGAGTCCTGCACAGGTACAAAATGTATCCACATCCTCATCTGCATCTGCAGAATTGAGCCACAGATATCCACATCCATAGATGCAGATACTTGCGGCTTTAAAGGGGATATCCATGGATTTTCAGGGCTCTAATAGTTTCCTGCCTATTGCCACTATTTTTCTTGCTTTTTCCTGGGGTGGAGGAGGGTGCACTGAATCCTCTTGTTCTGAGAGCCTAAAGTGGGGAAAAGTCTAGTTATAGGCAGAATCCAACAGAAAAGTGCCTCCATTACTCATTTTAAAATCCATGGGAATCAAGAATGTGCCTGAAGTGAAGCAACTGGTTTACCTATGTTGTTGAATAGGTAGGGACTTAATTGCTGAACTGGGGGCAGAAACTTCTAAGTGTTTAGACAACGAGGACGTGTCTACACGTGTAATTTGGTGTGGGGTTTGTGTGTGCCTGTGTGCCCTCAGCATCCACTGTTGAGAGATTGATTCATTAAATAGAGATCAGCACAAAAGGATTTGGACCTTGTCAGGGCTGGCCATAAGGAAAATGGCGTCCTGGGTGAACTTCTATTTTGGTGGTTCCCCTATTTGCATTAACTCTGACCCTCGAAGGCTCCCTGGGCTCCCCTCCCATTACCTCTGATCCCAGCTGCCTCTCCTGAGTGTGTAATTTAAAAGAGGCTCTAGATCTGAGCCCTTGCAGCAGAAATTAAGCATTGTCTGGGTGGCCCTGATAGGAGGTTGCATCTTGCCAGAGCTCAGTGCCTTCCCTCTGGCCTCTCCTGGCTTACCAGCCCCTGGGGGCTGGAGGATCGGGGAACAGCTTTCACAGTGATTCCAGGGGCTGCTTGGGCACCTGGAAACTCAAGGGTGCTTTTGCATATTATAATTTAGCTCACAGGAGCACTGTATCTAATTGCTATTTAAAGAAATAAAAAAATTACATTTTAAATTTTCTATGTGAATTTTGAGCAATCCAGAGATAATACAGCAAGATATTCCCAATCCCAAGCCTTGAGGTATCAGTTTTGGGGCTTTAATTCAGGTATCAGAAACATAAGTTTGATGCTTTGCAGACTATCTTTAGGAGAGGTAAATAAATGTAAATAAACTCTACTTAAAATCTAATTCTGTGTTACTGCTGTTATCCACTCCATTAGAATCCGAGGGTACGTCTACACTAGCCCCCTAGTTCGAACTAGGGAGGCTAGTGAGGGCGACCGAAGTTGCTAATGAAGCGCGGGATCTAAATATCCCGCGCTTGATTAGCATAATCCCAGCCGGTTGCCATTTTGGAAACTGACTAGCCTGAAGTAACTGCCCGCGTCTATACGCAGCAGAGAAGCGGGATTCCGCAATAAACCCCTTATTTCGAATTAACTGTTACTCCTCATGGAATGAGGTTTAACAGTTAATTCGAACTAAGGGGTTTATCTCGGAATCCCACTTCTCTGCCGCGTATAGACGCGGGCAGTTACTTTGGGCTAGTCAGTTTCCAAAATGGCGACCGGCCGGGATTATGCTAATCAAACGCAGGATATTTAAATCCCGTGCTTTATTAGCAACTTCAGTTGCCCTCATTAGCCTCCCTAGTTCGAACTAGGGGGCTAGTGTAGACGTACCCCTATTTACTTGATTTTAATATATGTAAGTTTTTTCCCCTTCTTTTATTAAGAAAGGACATTTTCTAATTATGATGATATTTATGTTTATGAATCACAATAATGTATGTGGCTCATCAACATTTGACTGTCATTACTATTGTTATCATACTTGGAATTGGATTTACTTCATAAGAATTGTAAGTTATTTTGCAGCTATAACAAAAAATCCAATTTAAAAATTAGCAACATTCCTTTGTATGATGCCTCAATTAATGTGTTTAGCTATTTTTTTAAAAATTGGCACTGCTAAGGTGACTACAAGCTAAAAGTACATTCTAGAAAGACAGTATTATTTGATTGTACCATTTCAAATAATGAATGACAAAGCACAAGATGGTAATACAACTATTAATAATTACTCCAGCCAAGACAGGGTAGGCATGTTAGAACACATGATTGAAAGAATTAAATATAAGCATGAAAGAGAAACAAAAGTATAAAATGCATAGACCAGTCAAGAAACTAAAATATCAGCACTGTAATCCTTAATGAACTTAGAAACAATAAAATTAGAGAATAGATGTGCATTGCACATTTCCATGGGAAATACCAAGAAGTAACAAACACAGTAATGCAAGTATCTGAGGGGCAGCTGTGTTAGTCTGAATCTGCACAAACAATGAGAAGTCCTGTGGCATCTTGTAGACTGAGGGTATGTCTACACAGCAAAGTTATTTCGAAATAACAGCCGTTATTCTGAAATATCTTTCCGAGCATCTACACAGTCAAACCGCTATTTTGAAATTAATTTGAATAGTGGAGCGCTTATTTCGAATTTGGTAAACCTCATTCCACAAGGAATAATGCCAAATTCAAAATACTGTGTAGACACTTATTTCGAAATAGGGGGCCTCCAGTCTTCCCAGGGTGCCCTGGTGGCCACTCCAGCCTCAACCAAGAACACTTCTCTCCCTCCCCACTCCCCAGAGCCCTTAAAGGGGTTGTCTCTGGCCACAGTGCCTATGCCAGCTCCAAGCCTGCCATCCCAGAGCCAGCAGTCACTGTTCCTGACCCAGTGGCCCCAAAACATGAGCCAGCAAGCCACTGGCAGCCAACCCTCCACCGCTCCCCAGGAGCAGTCTGCCAGTTCCTAGGAGCCTGCCAGGGCCCGGAGAAGGCAAGCACCTTCCTGGTCCAGGGTGGAGATCATGGACCTTATTCAGGTTTGGGGGGGATGCTCCCGACTTCCATGATCTCCACACTAGATGGAGGAACATGGCCGTCTATGACAGGATAGCTGCCAGGCTGGCCACCAAAGGCCACATGCGAACCCAGGAGCAGGTTTCCATGAAAATCAAGTTGGTCTGGCGAGACCCCCAACCCTGAGCTTCCCCTCCCCCTTCTTCCCCTTGCGTCTCCCTTCCAGCTCCCTCCTCCAAGGTTTCCCCTTCCCCTCTCCCACCCTCTCTCTTCTCCTCTTCCCCTCCTTTCCCCAGTCTCACCAGAGTTTCATTCCCCCCACCCCCCAGTTTTGTTAAGTAAAGAGAGTTTGTGTTCATGAAAATACGTGTATTTTATTTTACATCAGGAAGGGGAGTTAGGGAGGGGTAAGTGGAAGGTTGTGAGGGAGGAATGAGGCACAAGCCCCCAGTGGGGCAAACCAGGGAGGCTTTTAGTGCTCCTCAGGGTGGAAGCTCTCCTGCAGAGCCTCCTGGATACTGACAGCCCCCCGATGGACCTCCCAAATGGCAGCCTGCAGAAAGTGCAGCCAGGCTCACAGCAACGCATCCAAGAGAAGCACCAGAGTGCCCATGGGCAGCTCTGGCTCCATGTTGCAGAGTGCTGTGGAGTCCCGAGTGAGGGCAATCAGAGCACGCAGAGACAAAATGCTTTGCTGTCCCTCATCAAGGTAGGCAAGCAAGCAGGGAAACCTGAGAAATGGCTGTCCGGGGGTGTCCCTTTAAGCACAGGCCCCAAAGTAACTCCTGACCTGATTCCCTGCTGGACCTGGTTCTGGCCAGCCTTAAATGAGATTCAGAGTCCGCTCAGTGTGGACGCGCTATTTCGAAATAGCAAAAAGCTATTTCAAAATGCATTTTGTGTGTAGACGCGTTATTTTGCAATAAGATATTTCGAAATAATGCTGTAGTGTAGACATACCCTAACAAATTTATTGGAGCATAAGCTTTCATGGGCAAAGACCCATTTTGTCAGATGCATATAGTGGAAATTCCAGAGGGAGGTATAAATATATAGGCACATGAAATGAAGGGAGGACCAATCAAGAGGAAGGCCAGAGATAACAAGGTCAATTCAGTCAGGGAGGATGTGGCCCACTTCTAGCAGCTGATGTGGAGGTGTGAACACCAAGAGAGGAGAAACTGCTTTTGTAGTTGGCCAGCCATTCACATTCACAGTTGTGTGTGTGGCTGTGGTAGTCCAATGGGCCCAAACACAGTGAACAGCGGTACTGGCCCCCTATCCAACTGGGGTAGCCTAGACTGCATACTGTGCCCTTGATCCCATTGCCACTCAGGACTATGCTGAAGTCAGAGCAGTGATCCTGGACACCCTGGACATTTTGGAGGAGACTTTCAGACAATGCTTCCAGGGGGCGCAGTACCCACCAGGAGCCTGGCCCCACCTCATCGCCCAGATGCTGCATGATGCCTGCTGGGGATGGCTAAAGCCAGAGACAAAGTCGGGAGTGCAAGTTGCCGAGCAGATCCTGCTCACACAGTTCACCCAGAGCCTACCCGCTGCGGGGATGGAATGGATGATGCAGAACCATCCTGACAGTATAACCGCTGCCATCCAATTGATGGAGAACTCTCTAGTGGCCAGATCCCCAGGGAAAACACACTCTTCGGACCCCAAAGCAGCCAAGGGCACCCTGACACTGACAGCTGGAATTAACCAGAGGCCACAAGGCTGGGGGAACCTCAGCGCCCACTGCCCCTCCCCGGATCCTGAAGGGCTCGTAGGTTCAGGGGTACCCAACTCCTGGGCTCTGGACAAGCTCACCAGCTCCCCCTTCAGGAGATCAGGTGCCCAACAGACAGAGCCACGGTTCCTACTCAACCCCAGGCTCAGAGAAGCTTCTCCAGGCCCATCCTCCCAGGCACCCAAGGCATCCTCCAGGGCATCAGAAGGACACCTGTTTCACATGTGGGGCTTTGGGCATTGGTCCAGGGACTGTCTATACATGGAGTGTAATATTGGGAAGCTCTGGATCCCACAAACACGCACACACCATCAGGACCCTGTCAAGCAGACCATCCCACTGTGGATAAATGGGATGGAGGCAGTTGGGCTGATTGACTCCAGTTGCACCCAGACCCCGGTACAGTGAGTGCTTATGCCTAACCCTGGCCCTCCTCAGGGCACCATCAGGCTGCAGTGTGTCCACGGAGAAGTGAAGACCTACTCCCGCCCCCAGGTGACCTTATGAGTAGGAAGGCGAGAAAAGCATTTGATGGTCGGTCTGGCCCCAACCCTTGCCTACCCATTGATACTGGGCATGGACTGGGGATATTTTGGGAAATTGCTGTCAGAGGTCATGGAACCTTCTGTTAGGGAATGACAACCCCAGCCTTTGAGAGCCTGTTGAGTTGAAACCACAACTCTTGCAGGAGTGGTGGATCCTGGGGAGGGGACCTCCCAAGGCCCAGCACAAGCCCAGGTGGACCAGGCCCCTAGCCAGCCTGAGAGAGAGCCAGCTCCATTACCCAAATCAGCAGTCCTAACTCGCCCCTTAGACTTTGTGGGAGAGCAACAAGCCAATGAGACCCAAACAGACCAGGTGGCTATAGTAAATTGGGAGACTACGGGGCCCCATCATGTGGGATGGTTCCCCCATTTTGAAATCAGGGAGACCACCTATACTGAGTATATAATGACTCGCAAACAGAAGAAGTGAACCACCAGCTCCTGGTGCCTCGGCCATACAGGACAGAGGTTATGCGGCTTGCCCTTGCCATACCCATGGCAGGACACCTGGAGAGGGAAAAGACACTGGCTCGGATCCTGGTCAGCTTCTTTTGTCTTGGCATTCACATGCAAGTGTCAGACTTTTGTGCCTCCTGCCCAGAGTGTCAGCTCACAGCACCCCGGCCAGTGGAGAAAGCCTCGCTAATTCCCCTCCCACTCATGGGTGTACCCTTTGAGCGAATTGTGGTGGACATAGTCAACCCCCTAGAGAAGAGTGCTGCTCGATACCCGTTCATCTTTGTCATAGTCAACAACGCAACCTGGTACCCTGAAGCAGTGCCATTACACTCCATGAGTGCCAAGAGAGTGGAGACTGATGAACATCTTTGTTTGTGTCGGAGTCCCTTGGAAAAGCCTAACGGATCAGGGGACAAACTTTATGTCTCAGACAGTGCAGCAACTCTGCCATTTATTAAAAAGCAAACACTCTGAAAGCCTGCCTACAACCCCCAAATGGACCTTTCCACAGGATCCTGAAGGCCATGCTCTGCAAAATTCTCCTAACCGATGCACACCGCCAGGATCAGCTCCTCCCGCCCTTCATGTTTATAGTCCAGGAGGTCCCCCGGGCCTCCACAGGGTTTTCACCTTTTGAACTTTTGTATGGGAGGCAGTCATATGGGATTCTGGACGTAGTTTGGGAGATGTGGAAGGAACAACCCTCCTAAGCTAATAACATAGTGCAATATGTACTTAACCTCAGAGAGACTTGAAGCTCTAGGTACATTTATGCAGGAGAACCTCCTGCTGGCCCAAGGGGCTCAAAAGGCAAGACTCTGCAAGTTGCATCCAGGGGATCGGGTACTACTGCTGCTGCCCAGTGCAGACTCCAAACTCCTCACCCACTGGCAGGAGCCTTATGAGGTGGTTCGGCCAATGGGCCTGGTAAACTACGAGATGCACCAGCCTGACAAATGCAAAGTGTGACACATTTACCATGTAAATCTCTTAAAAACCTGGAAGGCCCAGGAAGAGTTACTAATAACACCCTACCTGCCAGACCTGGAACTGGGGCCCCAGGCAGAGGATATATCAAATCCAGGAGAGGTCCAGACTGAATCCAACCTCACCCCTGAACAGAAGCTTCAGGCCCAGCGGTTAGTCGCCACATTCTTCTCTGTCTTCTCAGCAAAACCAGGCTGAACTCACCTGGCCGTCCATCAGATCCAGACAGAACCAGGGGTTGAAGTCCAGGAGAACCCCCAGCCTCTTCCCCAAAGACTGAGAGAAGTGATGAAGCAAAAACTTTAGTCAATGCTGACACTGGGAGAAATCGAGGAGTCCTTCAGTGATAGGAAGAGCCTGAGAGTCTTAGTCCATAAACCTGACAGGATCATGGGAATACAGTGTCCAAATTTGATGTGTACCCCATTCCCCAGGTGGATGAGCTGCTGGATTGGCTTGGGGAGGCAGAGTACATTACCACTATAGACTTAACAAAAGGTTGCTGGCAAATCCCCTTCACAACTGAGTCCAATGAAAAGACGACTTTCTCTACCCGCTTTGGACTCTTCCAATTCCAAACCATGACTTTCGGGTTGCACGGCACACCTGCCACATTCCAGCAGCTGATGGACCATGTTCTGCATCTCCATGGCTAGTACATGGCTGCTTCCTTGGATGATGTAATGATTTATAGCCGTGATTGGCAGGCCCACTTACAACATGTGGCAGCGGTATTGCAGTCCATCAAGGAAGGCGACCTGACAGCAAACCCTGCAAAATGCCACCTCGGGAGAGGTGAGACCACCTACCTGGGCTACACCTTGGGGAAAGGCACTGTATACCCCCTACTGGGACAAGTCCAAGGCCTCTAGTGATATGCCCCTCCAGCATCAAATCGCAGGTACACCACTTCTTAGGGTTAGCTGAATACTATTGCCAATTCATCCCAGACTCCTCCTCCATCACAGTCCCTCTTACAGAACTCCTCAAGAAGGAGAGTTCAAACTGAGTACAGTGGACCCAAGCCTGTGAGGAAGCTTTCCGAGCCCTAAAGGCCCAACTCTGTCAAGTATCCGTCCTGTACAGCCCCGACTTCTTAAAGGAGTTCTTGTTACAAACAGATACTTCTGACGTGGGCCTAGGAGCTGTTCTCTCCCAGGTCATGAGAAGTGATGAACACACATAAGCCTCTGCATCAGTAGGTAGCTATTCTGCAGGGAGAAGGCCTACTCCGTAATCAAAAAGAAGGCGCTAGTAGTGAAATGGACAGTGGACTCCAATATTACCTCCTGGACAGACACTTTACCGTCATCACAGACCTCATCACATGACCCTCTTTGCTGGCTACATGCAATGAAAGAGACAAACCCCAGAACTATGGGGTGGTTCCTCTCCCTCCAACCCTTCGCCTTCCAGATCCAACATCATTTGGAGAAGGCCCATGCTAATGCAGACTTTTTCTCCAGAGGGGATGGAATGCAGTTGGGGAAGGGCAGACCCCAATAGCGGTCATGAGGGGGAATGTGTGAGGGAGTGAGAGGAAGGCTTGGCAGTGCAGGGGCTAAACAAGGCCTTTTTATCCAGCTAGGCCCATCCCATTTTACCTGCAGCCAATGCCAGGCCTGGAGGGAGAATAAAAGAGAGGAACCTGTATTAGGGGCTGACCAGTGAAGAGACAGGAGCTGGCTCTGCCGTCCACAGGACCTGAGCCAGAGCCGTTTACTGGGTCAGTCACAGGAGCAAGTAAGCCTCTAACACCTCCCCCTGATGCAAAGGGGGGAGAACCAGAAGGAACCCTCACTGAGGAGGGGGAAATTGGACTCTCTAGGCCACACCCCAAACTGAAGAACCAGACTCTGATAAGAGGCTGGAATTCCTAGGCCCAGGGCCTCAGCGGCTGAGGCCTATATCGTGGGCCACCAGCTAACACCGGGATCTAGCCACTAGATCACCCTGCTGCCCGGGAGACCCAGCCACAGGACCTAACTCTTTCGTTATGTCTACACTGGCGGCTTCTTGAGCAAGAACATCTTGTGCAAGAAAATGCCCACACTGCCATGTGTGCGCTGTGCTTTTGCGCAAGAGCTCCCATGGCAGTGTGGACGCTCTCTTGTGCAAGAAACTTCTGATGGCCATTTTAGCCATAGGGTCTTCTTGCGCAAGAAATCCCTGCTGAGCATCCACACTGCCCTCTTGCGCAAGAGAGCTTACACCTGTTAGAAAAGAGTGTAACTCTTGCGCAAGGAGCCCTCTCTTACCATGCCATACTGTAAATTTCCTTGCGCAAGAGCGTGCGGGCAGTGTGGACGCTCTGCAGATTCTTGCTCAAGAACAGCCATACTTGCGCAAGAAGCTGCAAGTGCAGACATAGCCATTGTGTATTCCCAGGGTAACATTATTATCCCATGATCAAATTAATATTGCCTCATATTTTTGCAGCTGTGACTGGTTTGATCACAGGGTGCTGTCACAGAGTGTGCTGATCATGCCACTGAGTCCACCTACCTGCCCTCTGGGGGTGCCCCATCACCCTGTCCTGCTGGTCCAGAAGCTCTAGTCTCCCCCAGTCAAGGCACAGAATTGGGATAACAGTCCCCAGCAGAGCAACACAGATGCTGAACCAGCTCAGTTCTGGGAGGGCTCAGTCACGAGGCCTTGACAGCATCCAGGAGCACAGCCCTAAAAAGGGACCAACCCCCAAATAAACCTGTCTTACTCTGTATGCACAGTAAGCTCCTAGGTTAGCCCTTTTCATCAATGAAAGAGAGAGATTCACAGAGGTTGCTTCTCCCCACCAGGTAACAATTATTTACACTGGGTGAGATAATAATCAAAAGAGTACTGAGTATAGAAATAGGATTGAAGTGATTGCCAGTGAAAACAGATAGATCACAATAAGCTACTAAACTACAATAAACAAAATACACCAGCTAATCCTCATACAGTAAGAGAAATTGCTACAGGTCCTAATTCTCAGCCTAGTCCTTATTTCAGACATGATTCTTCACAAGCCAGAGTTGATCTTTCTCTGGGTTGGGGCTTGCAGCCACTTCTGTATCCTTTTTTGGTGGGTAGGCCATTTCAAAGGCCATGCTGATTGCTTCCCCATTCCTTAACAGAGTTTCCCCAGAGTGAAAACTCTATATTTAACCTGCCCCATCCCCATGGAAACACCAGGTTCAAGAAGGACTCCAGCACCAGGTGGCATGGTGTCACCAAGTGTGAAGGAGTCACCAGGCCCTGCTCCCCCACCCACAGCCAGAAATGACTCTCAGCCAGCAAGAAGAACAGAAAGTTTATTGGAGCTTCAGGGAGTAGCCGAGTTCATCTGTTACAGAAGAAAACAACAAATGATCTGGTAACACTTTATAGATGAACAAAACATGTAGATGGGATCATGAGCTTTCATGGGCACAGCCCACTTCTTCAGATGACCGGAGTTTTGAGTAGGGGATATGAAAACTTGAAATAAATAGGAGAAGGGAAGCGGGGGCAGGGAGGGAGAGAATGATGCTCTGCAGCATAACCCAGATTTGTTGTTAGAGGAACCAGGAGTATTCAGTACAAGCCATCTTGGGAAAGCTCTGCCCTGGCCCCCTAGGCCAGCTAGGTTCCCTTCTGCCCCCAGCCAGCCGAAAACTAAGGGTACGTCTACACTAGCTCGTTAGTTCGAGCTAGGTAGGGTAATGAGGGCAACCGGAGTTGCAAATGAAGCCCAGGATTTAAATATCGCAGGCTTCATTTGCATGTTCCCAGGTGCTGCCATTTTTAAATCCCCCTTAGTCCGAACTCCATGCCCGTGGCTACACGCGGCACGGACTAGATAGTTCGAATTAGGATCTTTAATTTGAACGACCTAGTCCCTGCCGCGTGTAGCCACGGGCACGGAGTTCGGACTAAGGGGGATTTAAAAATGGCGGCGCCCGGGAACATGCAAATGAAGCCCAGGATATTTAAATCCGGGCTTCATTTGCAACTCTGGTTGCCCTCATTACCCTACCTAGCTCGAACTAACGAGCTAGTGTAGAGGTACCCTAACATACACTCACAGTCACTGTTCCCATCCCCCCAGGCAGCCCCGCCTCCTGCTCTGTCCTGCTTTCAGGCCCAAGGTATTATTTGCTGTCAACTGTTCCTCAGGATGTGAGAGACTGAACATACTGCCACAGTGAGTCATGCCCAGCCTTCCCCTCCTCATCCAGATAGTGCTTCAGTGCTAAGGGAAACTGAGACACACACACAGTGTTACTCCAGAACAGCACAGGACAGTAGAATCATAAAAAGCACAACAAAGCAAACAGTGAATGCAAAATCAGAGTGAATAGAGACTACAGGAGCCAACACAGTCCCCACTATGTCACATCTCTCCCCCACTTCAAGACCGAACTGAGCAGGGTCACTCAGCTGGTGACCTGGGGAAGTTGAGGCCCCTCTCTCCATGCTAGAGCTTCAGCCAGGACTGGGCACAGTCCTTAGCACAGACCCCTCCTCCATGTCACAGTACCACAGGAGCAGCCTCCATCTCAGCAGCTCAGTGCTAGGCCCTTGCAGTCGTGTTGCAGCCCCTGAAGCTATCTGGCTGCCCCCAGCTGGGACAGGGACCAACTCCATGGAGAATCATTCACTCGCAGCTGGGCCATTAGTTGGGCTTTGCTGAACCCTCTGATCTTCCTCCCCCTCTCCTTGCCGTCCCTCCTCAGGCAAACATTTAGAGGAACTCTCCCCTTGGTCACAGTAGGATTGGTGAGTCACAGACACTTCCCAGAGTCATGTACCCCCTTCCCAAATCTCCCTGTTAGCTACAGGTAACACAGAAGATTTATGTTCATACATAGGAGTGTTGTGAGTGAGACACGAGAAGTCATTCTTCTGCTGTACTCTGCGCTGGTTAGACCTCAGCTGGAGTATTGTGTCCAGTTCTGGGCACCACATTTCAAGAAAGATGTGGAGAAATTGGAGAGGGTCCAGAGAATAGCAACAAGAATGATGAAAGGCCTACAGAACATGAGCTATGAAGGAAGACTGAAAGAATTGGGCTTGTTTAGTTTGGAAAAGAGAAGACTGAGAGGGGATATGATAGCGGTTTTCAGGTATCTAAAAGGGTGTCACAAGGAGGAGGGAGAAAAATTGTTCTCCTTGGCCTCTGATGACAGGACAAGAAGCAATGGGCTTAAACTGCAGCAAGGGAGGTTTAGGTTGGACATTAGGAAAAACTTCCTAACTGTCAGGGTGGTGAAACACTGGAATAAATTGCCCAGGGAGGTTGTGGAATCTCCATCTCTGGAGATATTTAAGAGCAGGTTAGATAAATGTCTATCAGGGATGGTCTAGACAGTGCTGGATCCTGCCATGAGAGCAGGGGACTGGATTTGATAATCTCTCAAGATCCCTTTCAGTCCTTGTGTTCTATGATTCTATGCTCTGGGGCTGGGGAAAGACATCAGTCTGATTACACAGATCTGCCATGTCAAAATCACACCACAGCCCCACACAGTTAAACATTGAATCCGCAAGAAGTACAGTCTTTGCTGCTTTTCCATTTTCCTAAGCTGGAGTTCAAGTCTGGCAGTTTTCTTCACAGCTTGTCTGGCTCTTCTCTCCAACTCCACCTATTCTCCGTGTGCCTCAGCCCTTCTCTGCTTGGCTAGTAGGCAAAACTCTTCAATTTCTTGCTTCTATTTAAGTTGCAATCTCCTCACTGGATCTGGCACTCTCACTTCTTCTGCAGCATCTTTGGCCAATAACAAAGCTCGGGTTACCATATTCAAACTTTCAAAAAAAGAGGACACCCCTCAGAGGGAATGTATCTGTATCCATATCTACCAACCCATGTTGTATTTGTGTGTTACATATTATAATACAGGGTGAATTGGTAGATACCGATACAGATACACTCCCTCTCAGGGATGTCCTCCTTTTTGAAAGTTCAAGTATGTTAACCCTAAAAGATTTTTCTTCTTCCTCGGGTGATGCCCCCATGGATGCTCCATGTTCGGTGACGGGCATCCCTAGAGCCACAGATAGGAGCTTTTTCTAAGCAGTTGCTACTCGGGCTGCGCAGGTGTCTCCTGCTGCTGGCAGTTTGACAGTTGACCCTCTCCCCTCAGTTCCTTGTCTACCTTCTCAGGTCGCAGACGGAATCCTCTGCCTTTCCAGGCCCTTGATCTCCACAGAAACAGTTTCACTTTTCACACTCTCGCTATTCAATTAGTGGGAGGTTATTTACTCAGATTCTTAAAAAAAAAAAAAAAAAAAAAAGATAAGAACAGACACCGAATACCACCAGGGCAGATAAAAGGACAGAGCAAGATTTCTGCCTGAGGGGACAAGGCTCCAGAGACTTTGTTATGGAGCTCACAAGATTGTGGGCTCACTTAGTCAAGCAAGAGCCCTTCCCCTCCCCATTCTAATCACCATTAACTAATCATCATGCCGGGCTCACATGGGCTTTAAGAAATGCTTGTCCTGTGCTGACCCAATGCCTGCCTCTGATGGGCACAGCAGATGCATCCGTTGTTTGGGGGAGACACATGTTCCCCAAAATGTGAACACTCTCGGGGCATGACAGCAAGAGCCAGGAAGGAACGGGAGCTCCGGCGCTGTATGTTGCCGTTTGAGAAGCTTTACAGCCTGATGAGGATCCCAGCAGCAGAGATCTGCTTTCCCAACCCTTAAAAGGCAGAGATCACTGCCAGCCAAATCACTGCCTCCTCCGCTGTCCCCCGGACACAGCGGAGGGGGGGACGCCAGCGGCACTGAATGTGCTTTGGCGCAGAGCCTTTCCAGGCACCGCAAATGCAGCACCAAACGGTGCTCTGAAACCCCGGGCGCTTTGTCAGTTTCACACAAGCCACACCAATGAATCCCGGTGCCGGCTTCCACTGCACCGAGCTGGGAAGCGGAACCAGCTTCCAAGCGGCTCCATGGAGGAGGCTCCACCGCCACAAGCAGTGCGATCTGCCCAGGTGCCTCCCATGGAGGAGGCTGCTCCAAGTGATCAGCAGAGGGATAGCGCTGATGCACAGGGGCGAATCAAAAACACGGCTCAGCTGTCTGCTGAGGGGAGGGGCTCCGGTCCCCTCGTACCTGGTCAGGATTCACCCACCCCTTGTTCTCCACTGTATAGGGCATCTCCAAGACCACATGAGCACACATTTAATTATTGTCACAGGGGTGCAGCTTCACCTCATCATTCATCCCCTGCAATGTACCGCAATTATCATCATTGCAGGGACCAGCCTTACCACCCACAATGGTACGCTGACTACCACTACCCACCAGCACAATACCCTCCACAGTAGGCACCTTGGGACTACTGCAGACCATAGAGGCATCATTCATCTCCATCACCAAAAAGACTTCAGCCAGCCTCTCCACCCGTCATGATCTTGACCATGACAGATTCTGAGGAGGAAGGGGGCCAGCTATCCGCTGGTCAGAAGGACCCACACTCTCCTCATGAGCCTTCCCCCTCTCAGGATGAGGCTGTGGTCCCCGATGATACGCACAACACTGATGACTTAAAGCAATGTCAGGACCTCTTCAAAAGAGTGACCACTACACAAGAAGTTAAGCTTCAAGAAGTAAAGGAGAAGCAACACCATCTTCTTAAGAACATTCATCCATCCACAAGGGGCAGAATACCATTACCCATTGATGAGGCCATTATGGAAGTCTCGGATGACATCTGGAAAACACCCTCTTCAGTTCCATCAACTTGTAAAAAGGTGGACAAAAAGTATTTTGTTCCCCTGAAAGACCTTGATTTCCTTTTCTCCCACCCCCAGCCCAATTCTTTGCTTGTGGATGCTGCAAACCAAAGACACCAGGCTCCCCAATTTAGATATAATATAGGGGACAGAGATCACAAGAAACTCGATCAGTTTGGGAGAAAGGCATACTCCTCAGCCACCCTTCACCTCAGGATTGCAAATTATACAGCCTTACTCGCTAACCATGATTTTGATAACTATTCAAAGTTAGCAGAACTCATGGAACACTTACCAGAATCCAAAAAAGCTATTCTGAGAGCAATCATTCATGAGGGCCATACAATCGCCTGCACAGCGTTATTGGTGGCAATTGATGCAGCTGATACAGCTGTGAGGGCCATGGCCACAGCAATAGTCATGAGACAGGTGTCATGGTTACAGGCTGCAGGGGTCCCTAAAGATCTTCAGAACAAAGTAGAAGACCTACCCTTTGATAAGCGTAAGTTCTTCGCTGCCAACACAGATGAGATATCGCATGGTAGGAAGAACTCCTGCACTACACTACGCACCCTCAATGTATGTGGATGTGGATGTATACACCACTATACAAGAGAAAGCGCTATACCCCATATAACAGGGCCAGGGACTCATTGTATAACCGACCACAGAACAAGCCCTATGATTATGCTAGAAACAGACAACATATCCAGAAGAAGTGTCCACAGCAATCGCGTGTCTCAAGCTCTCAGGCTACCAAACAACAAATTTGAGACATTTGTCGAGGGTCTGCACAACCTTCCAGATCGTCCAGTGCAACAGCAAGAACAGAATGGCCTATTCTATCACAGGCTTCACCCTTATATCCATCAGTGGGGCACTATAAAGTCAGAAAGCTGGATTTTGGAGATCATACATATGGGGTACACCATCCTGTTTACTTCCATTCCACCTACCCACTCCCCCTTCCTGTCCCTCTTCAGGGACCCTTCTCACAAAGCTCCTCTCAGACAGGAGATCAAGCGGCTTCTCCACTTAGGGTACGTCTAGACTACAGGCTTCTGTCGACAAAGAGCGTCTAGACTATATCCAGTTCTGTCGACAAAGCAAGCCACTTTGTCAACATGACAGTGTAGACGCAAAGGACAGTGTAGATGCAATAACGCCTTCTGTCGACAGAACTCTGTCCACAAAAGACGTTATTCCTCATAGAATGAGTTTCACAGCCATCGACAAAACTGCTGAGTTCTGTCGACGTTATGTCGACAGAACTCAGCAGCAGTGCAGACTCAGGTATAATTTTGTCGACAAAAGTCCACTTTTCTCGACAAAACCCTGCAGTCTAGACACACACTTAGGGGCTATAGAAAGTGTTCCCATTCCTTACTGGGGAAGGGGCTTTTACTCAACGTATTTCCTCACCCAGAAGCTCACAGGGGGATGGAGGCCAATTCTGGATATCCGGAAGCTGAACAAATACCTGAGAAAACAGTCATGGATACCATTTTCTACAGATGTGGCTATCCTACCATGGATCTCTTCACAACACCAAATGTCCCAGATTTTGCTCTTGAGCAGGACTGGGCAGGAGATCCAGAGGCGATGTATTTCTCCTCTCCTGGGATGAACCACTGTATTATGCCTTTCCTCCAATTCTGTTGATTCCCAGGGTGTTGCAAAAAATTCGGCTTCACGGTGCTCAAGTTATGCTGATAGCCCCTGCTTGGTCCAGGCAGATTTGGTAACCAGCTGTTTGGGACTTGTCTCTCAAACCATCCTATCTGCTATCACCTCAGTACAAGACTACAGGAACCAACACAGTCCCCACTACATCACATACGGTAACGTGTCTTTGTAGAAATAACCATAGAACAAACCATTCACATTGTCTCGATCACCGTAAGTTCCACTAGCACCTTTCCCTAGAAGATCTATATTAATAAAACAGGTTTACACATCTTTCTAATTTCACATTTGTGAGGACGCCCCCACTTTACCCAGGGGTCCATCCCCTTTTGGACTGGTCCTACCAGTGTTCCGGTCCGTTGCTTAATAACTCACACCTACAAAAATGCCCCACAAAGGGGAGGAGGGGGTGAAGGGGCCTCAGGCCCACCCTCTCTCTGGGTCCCAACCCAGGGCCCTAAGGCAGGGAGACTCTTCCCCAGCCTGACTGACAAGGCTATTCACCAAAACTTGTCAGCCGCCAGCATGCCCTCCAGCTGCCCTGCCCTGGGTTGCTTCCTCCCCCATTCCTCTCACCCAGGGGACTCCTTCTTCCCGGTCTTCCTTTGCTGCTCTGGTCTCTCTCTCAGGGTATGTCTACACTACAAAGTTAATTCGAAATAACAGCCGTTATACATGCAAACCACTATTTCAAATTTAATTCAAAATAGTGGAGCCCTTATTTCGAATTTGGTAAACCTCATTCTAAGAGGAGTAACACCAAATTCGAAATAGCTATTTCGAAATAAGTGCTGTGTAGACACTTAATTCGAAATAGGGGGCTTCCAGCCCTTCCCAGGGAGCCCTGGTGGCCACTCTGGGCACAACCAGGAAAACTTACTCTCCTCTCCCCAGTCCCGGAGCCATTAAAGGGGGAGACCCTGGCCACAGTGCCTGTGCCAGCTCCAAGCCTGCCAGCCCAGAGCCAGCAGTGGCCACCGGGGCCCCTTGCCCAGTGGCCCCAAAACATGAGCCAGCAAGCCACTGGCAGCCAGCCCTCCACCACTCCCCAGGAGCAGTCTGCCAGCTCCCAGGAGCCTGACAGGGGTTGGAGAAGGTGGGCACCAGGGTGGAGATCATGGACCTTATTCAGGTTTGGGGGGGATGCCCCCAACGTCCATGATCTCCACACTAGATGGAGGTATGCGGCTGTCTATGGCAGCATAGCTGCCAGCCTGGCCACCAAAGGCCACATATGAACCCAGGAGCAGGTTAGCATGAAAGTCAAGTTGGTCTGGCAAGACCCCCAACCCTGAGCCCTGAGCTTCCCCTCCCCCTTCTTCCCCTTGCTTCTCCCTTCTAGCTCCCTCCTCCCGGGTTTCCCCCTCCCCTCTTCCACCCTCTCTCTTCCCCTCTCCCACCTCCTTTTCCCAGTCTCCCCAGAGGTTCATCCCCCCCCCCACTTTTGTTCAATAAACCCAGTTTCTATTTTTGAACATACGTGTCTTTTATTTGACATCAGGAAGAGGGGCTAGGGAGGGGTAAGTGGAAGGATGTGAGGGAGGAATGGGGCACGAGCCCCCGGTGGGGAGGACCGGGAGGCTCTGAGGGCTCCTGGGGGTGGATGCTCTCCCTCAGGGCCTCCTGGATCCTGACAGCCCCCCGATGGACCCCCGGATGGCAGCAAGTGCAGCTGGGCTGATGGCAACGACCCCACGAGATGCACCAGTGTGCCCAGGGGCAGCTCTGGCTCCATGTGGCCGAGTGCTGTGGTGTCCCAAGTGCGGGCACTCAGGGCACTCCAAGACAGGACTGCTTTGCTGTCCCTCATCAAAGTAGACAAGCAAGTGGGGAACCCTGAGAACTGTCTGTCCTGGGTGGGGGTTGGGTCCCTTTAAGCACGGAGCTCAGTTAGCCTCAGGCAGCAGCCCCACACACTAAGTCCTAACCTGATGCCCTGCCAGCACTGGTTCCAGCCAGCCTTAACTTCGGTTCAGGGTCCACTCAGTGTGGATGCGCTATTTCGAAATAGCAAAACACTATTTCGAAATAGATTTTGTGTATAGATGCGTTATTTCGAATTAGCTTAATTCGAATTAACTATTTCGAATTAAGTTAATTCGAAATAGCGCTGTAGTTTACACATACCCTCAGTGTCTCTTCCCCGTGTTGTTCCTTCATCCTTCCCCCCATCTTCTGATCATCTGTGCCCTTCCCTGCTGGTAAGTCCTGAGCTTGCGGGGTGGTGCCTGATCTCCCTGCACCAGCCCCACACTCAGTGCATGCATTGCCCTTGCCGGGGTCAGCCTCCGGCATTTCCCTTCTGCCGGCCTGTCCTGCGCTATCAGGCTCAGCATCTTTTCCCCCCGCATCTCTTTCCCCGCTCACACTAACCGCCACTTCCCCACGGCTTCATACCAGTGGCACGCGGTGTTCCAGTGCGAACCCTTCCCCCAGGTCTGGGGTTGGAGTTCAGGGTCCCGCTGCCCCATCACAACATACAAGAATGATACATGCACAGATAGAATATACACATTCAGAAAACTGTAACTTTAAAAATGGCATGTCACATGGTGCATTTTGCCTAAAGCATCTTTGAAATATGTATATTCGTAAGTCAGTTTTCATAAAGCATGGTGGGGCCTGGAAGCCAGGCCAGCAGCCACTGTGGAAGAGAGGTGAGTAGGGGTGATCTATGGTCCTGCCTTTCAGGAAGATTTCATGACATAATTGTGAGAGGGACAATGTTGCAAACAGACAGATTTTCCCACTGCAGAAAACAAGCTTTGTTTTCAGGAGAAGTTTAGGAATGGCTAAAAATGGAAATGATTTTTCACCATCACTTGTGAATCAAATTATATTTTTTCTTTTTAAAAGTTTTATATTTGTCTATGACTCAGCTCAAGACAAAATTTTTCATAAAACAGCCTGAATGTATTAAAAGCTCTTTGTTTTGTTTGTTTGTTTGTTGATTTATTTATGTTTTTGACTACCAAAAAACAGCTGTTGATCTGGAACAGAAGCCCAGAGATTTCCCAGCAGCCATGGCCGCAGCAACTCCTGCATGGGAAGTCCAAGAGGAATCCAAATGTCCCATCTGCCTGGACTATCTCACAGACCCAGTGAGCACAGACTGTGGACACAGCTTCTGCCGAGGCTGCATCACTCAGCACTGTGAGAAGCATGCAGAAGGGGACTATGATTCATTGTGCTGCCCCAGCTGCAGAAACAGAATCCAGAAAGGGGTCCTCCGGACTAACTACCAGCTCGCAAATATTGTGGAAAAACTCAGACATCTGGATCTCAGCCCAGGCAATGAGAATCTGTGTGGGAGACATGGCAAAGACCTGGATCTGTTCTGCAAAGAGGACTGGGAAGCCATGTGTGTGGTTTGCTGGATATCCCCCAAGCACAGATCTCGCCTGGTTCTGCCCCTGGATAAGGTTGCTGTAGCCAGACATGAACCCCATCTTGTTTCCCCCCCCCCCCCCAGAGAGCAAGAGAAAGGCAGTCAGCCTTTGATGCCCTGGGAATGCAGGTGTGCTGCTTGTCCCTGACTCTAATAAACAGAAACCAGACAGTAAATGGGCTAGCTGACAACCAGGGGACCTCCTGCTGCCCTGATGGCTAGCACCAGTAATTGACACGCCTACACTGTCCCAGGAGAGGAATCTTCGCCCATCACGTACTAGAAGTGCCCATTGTCTGCATTTTCCCAGGTGTGAATTATGCTTTGCACCCTTCGTGGGAAACTTGGCATTCAAAGCCATTTTCCCTAATTGGCCACTTGAGACCAGGAAGAAGCCTACGTGACTCAAGGGGTATAAAGAGGGGTTTAGTAGCCCACCCCATTTGAGCTCCAATCTATACCTGCTGGCAGGTATATGTTGTCTCCCGAGGTCTGTGGGACGCCCAGCCTCGCCCTACTTCTTCCCGAGGGATTGAGAGAAAGACGCTGGCCACGCCAAGTCTGGAACGCAGGGGTGAGAATTATACCTGCAATGTGTTTCTTATGTGTACACTTTAATTTAGTTACTCTATTATAAGTTTCTCTAATCAACCTGTTTCACTTCTATTGTAAACAAGAAAATAAGATTGTGCCCTCATTCACTTTATAAGTTTAAATATATATATTGAACCAAGTTTTCTTTCTTCTTTCTTTTCTTTCTCCTACGAATAAGCAAGTGTGGTTTGAGTTTCTGACTTGAACCCGTGCTGCTGTACCCGAACCGAACACAAACAAAAGAACTCCAGCTGGTCATAAGGGACAGATATAGGGAGAGCTTGAGCGTTGGATCGTGTCGCTTCCAGGGGACAGATCCGTTGGGGCACCTCTCAGCCTCCCCAGGCTGCCCACTGCGACGGGACTTTGTGTCCTAGCAGTCAAAGTCTGAGGTGTAAAGCTCTCCCTGTTAAACTCTGGGGCGTCTGTCAGCCTGTTGGCTGCCCACTGCAAAGGATCCCGATCCTAGCAGTAAAGACACGGACGTTAAACTCTTTGGGGCACCCGTCAACCTCCTCCAGGTTGCCCACTGCTAAGGGACCCCACTCCTAGCAGTTAAAGTCTCGGGTGCATAGCTCACACACACCAGTCACTGCCCTGACCACCGGCTGACAGAATTGGCGTAGTCGGCAGGATTTGTGATATCGGTTCAAAATACAGCAGCATGAAGCCAGTCACTGATTTTAGCAAGGTAGAAAAGAGTTTCGCCCAGGAAGGTTGGGCTGACCCTAAATGGGATAGAGAAATGTTAGAAAAGGATTGGGGAAATCCTGAGGAGTTGTGGGTGCAGTTCTGTAAGTATAGAACTGCTTGCAAGTTAAAGAATGGGACAAAGCCTGAGTCTGTGGAAAGGAGCCACTTTCCATTTAGCAAGGAAAACAGGATCAGGCCCAGACAAGCAGGCAGGTAACAGATAGGTTGAAGGCCTTGTGGTAGAACTGAGAAAAAGGCAGTCAGTACATGCACTGGAAATCTAAATCCTTAAAACAATACTTACAAGAGTAATATCTGAAACAAGGCCAGTTTTTTTTTTTATTTTTAGAGATAAGAAAGTGTTTTAAGAAAAAGGAAAAACCCACAGAGAATTTAACTCTACAGAGAATGGAGAGAATTGAGCAGTTGTGCAAATGCTAAAATGGTGTAGATAGAAAATTGTGGTTTCTTTGCAGCCATTCTGAAGGAAAAATGGGCCCTTTTTCCAAAGGAATGTCTGTAAATAATCCAAGCAAATTTGACTCAAATCCGTACATTTAATTATAGATACTGCTAAAAGAACTGTAAAAGGGGATCCTATTGGAACTTAACTACCCCAATGAATAAAAAGGGAATGTAATTGTTGTACAGCTATGTAGAAATAGTGTAAGAAAGATTCAGAGAGAATGTATGTGTATCTGTGTGTATATAATATATAGAGTGTAAATAAGTGAGGTTTTCAAGGTCCAGTAATCTTATTTTGTAGGTTTGAAACAAATTGGTTTGGTTTACTTTTAGTAAGACCATTTCAGTCCAAGTTGTTTAATGAAAGTACAGGTAAACTGTAAGCATAAAGAAAGAGTTACACCCTATGCAAAGTTTAATGTGGCTAAGTAGTGTTATAAACAAAGACTGCACATTTTCCTGTGACATGCCATGTATATTGTAGAAGGGGTAAAACTGCAAACAAATTAAAATGCTGTGGAGGCTCCAGGAGCCACAACAGGTTGTAATTTCCTTTGTGATGCAAATGCCCTAGCTGGCAGCACAAAGAAGCTTTGCAGGTAATGGCTAAGTTTGATCAGCAAACTACCTGAGATCAGAAAGTTCAAACTGTAGCCCTCCAGAAAGTCAAACATAAAAGTGAGAATCTAAAAGGATTTATGTTTGCACAATGCTAAATGTGAGAACAGATACAGAAGGGGGAGCAACCTTTAGTAACAACAAGATGGAGTGTGCTTGTGGGTGTGTAAGAGTACATGAGTGTAACGTATCATATGCATATGATAAGTATTGATTGATCTATGTATGTTCAATAAATGTGACGTGTTGCCTTATCCCCAGAAAGAAAGAAAAAAAAAAGGAGGTATTGGTATTGCTATTTTAGTCCCAATAGGAGGTTGGGTATACTAGAAAATGTTTAAATGTAAGCAGTCTTTTAAGAAGGCTCCGAGAGAGGAGACTGAGAAATTGGCATTTGTAAAAGATGTTACCCCTTTTGAGCAAAATCTTGCAAAAGTTCGGGCATAGCCCTTGGTCTGATCTAGTGTTAGCTGCTGTCCATACAATTTCAGACCTAGAAGACAAATTGGCTAACTACTTGTGGATATGTAAACCCTTGGCCCCAATGAAGGGGGAAGCAGCTGCAGCTTGACTTCTATGGAAAACCTGTAATGAGGTGTTCCTCAAATTGACTGAATATAAGAATGTAAATATGAAACTGCAAAAATGTAGAAGCCTCTGCTGCAGAAGTGGAGAGGTAGAAATGCATGTCCCTCAGTACCCAGACAGAGCTAGATTCCCTTAAGGATGGGTACTGAGAGTTAAAGCAACTCTTAGATTTTTCAGGAATATGCTTAAGAAAAGGACCAGGAGGTATGAGGCTTAGTGAACAAGGCCACCCTCCTTGCTAAACTGGTAATAGGCAACTGGTGAATTGATTACATTGGCCCATTACCCTCCACCAGACAGAGAAGGAAATATGTTTTGACTGGAGTAGAGATTGTCTCGGGAATTGGCTTTGCCTACCCCACCCGATTAGCAATGGGGTTGTCAACCATCATGGGACTAAACCACTTAACAGCACTCGTCCCAACACCCCAAGTAATATAATCAGATAAGGACTCCAAATATGCCCCTGGGGATACTGTTGTAGTCAAACACCCCAGCCTGGGCACACATACCTGTGTACTTCAGTCTTATAAAGACAAGGGCGTTTGGATTATTGCAAACCCCAACAAGATGCCAATAACTATTTCTGAGGCTTGGATTGTATCCAAGACCGGTTGACTTTGTTTTCTTTTAGAATCAAACTTGGTTGTGTGGCAGACCCCGATCCGAGCGACAGCATGATGTTTGGACTTGTTGTAAGGTTCCTTGTGGCCACAGCAGCCTCCGCCCTGCCCGAGCACCCTCTCAGGAATGCTATTCAGACTATTGCCTCTGCTGCCGATGCTACAAACTGCTGGATATGCACCCTGTTAAATTCTTCCACAGGACTGGGAGTTGAATTTGTCCCTTTAAACTTGAATGACTAGTGGAACAAGAGCGACATCCTCAGATGGGGACCAGCCTGGTTTGATGACAGCAGCTCCAGCAGCTACAAACTTTTAAATGACTCTGGGAAGGGAACTTGGGGGTGGCATGGACAATGGCAACCTACACTATGGGGTCAAACTCTGGAGTATGTAACAGGAAGCTCCAGGGAAGTGTACCCCATCTGCTTTGAGAACAAAAGGTACTGGACCCCACCTTGGGTGGTTAGGGGACCAGCAGTGTACCCACACTGTAAGTTTTAATGAAAGGTTAAAGGTCTGGGATGTCTATCCCACTGCAACCCACCAAAAAACCCTTAAGGTGCTCGGGATATAACATCTCCCACGGTGGCACACCACTATCTAGCAATGTTACCATTATTCCCCTAAACTTCAGCCAATCCCTGGAAGGAAAAGCCTGGTACAATCAGTCATTATTCATTATTCCTAACACCGGTCAAATATACAACCCCACACTGGTAACTAGTAACACCCTACTCCCAAACCAGTGTGCTAGGGCAGAGCTTTTTACAGCGGATCAGGTCCTACAGGACTTGCTGTTTGCCTTGCATTGCACAGCCGCTAATGATAGTTACTGTGCTACCCACCATACCCCAAAGAAAGGACCCACTGGAACAGGGTGGTATAAGGGACCTTACTCCCCTATTCTGAAGAAAGAGCCAGGACTCTTTTTCATTTGTGGGCAGAAAGCCTACAAGTATCTGCCACTGAATTGGACGGGGCGCTGCTCACTAGGGCATGCCACCCCTGGGGGACTCACTGTACACCCCCACATTATGGCTCCTGGTATAACTAACCTTGGAAGTTTCCTGCACCGGATGCCAAGGCGATTCACCCTGAACCCCCTTGTAGAACGCCCTACAGGTTTTCACCAGTTCACCTGTGCATTCCTGCCCAGGCTTGGAGTAGATGAGCTGGAGAAGGCATTAGTGAATAGCCTTAGACGCAGTTTTAGCCCAGCAAGGGGGGAATGTGTGCGATAATTAACCATTCTTGCTGCTTACAAATTACAAAAGATGCATTTGCTATAAAGGGCACTGTTAAGGTGCTACATGCTGTAACTGAGGACGGAAAAGCCTCATGGCTAGATTGGCTAGCCCAACACCTAGGATTTTTGTTAACTCCATTCCTTCACTCTATTGTAAATACTATATTAACCATTTTTCTTGTTGTAATCGCTTGCTGCATGTTTCTATGTATTGTTAAGTGTTTGGTGTACACTGCTACCTCCTCTGCACAAGTCCAATATATGGCATTGGGAAGCGATCCTAATCAATCCCTTGATCCAAAATTATCTGATCAGACCCTGCCGATAGGGCGATTTTAGCTTCCTCCAAGGAGGGCAAAAGGCGCTGGCATCGCCGCCATCTTGCGTTCTGGGACATAGTGAGGCGTGTCAAGGGGGTGGAATGTAGCCAGACATGAACCCCATCTTGTTTTCCCCCCCCCCCCCCAGAGAGCAAGAGAAAGGCAGTCAGCCTTTGATGCCCTGGGAATGCAGGTGTGCTGCTTGTCCCTGACTCTAATAAACAGAAACCAGACAGTAAATGGGCTAGCTGACAACCAGGGGACCTCCTGCTGCCCTGATGGCTAGCACCAGTAATTGACACGCCTACACTGTCCCAGGAGAGGAATCTTCGCCCATCACGTACTAGAAGTGCCCATTGTCTGCATTTTCCCAGGTGTGAATTATGCTTTGCACCCTTCGTGGGAAACTTGGCATTCAAAGCCATTTTCCCTAATTGGCCACTTGAGACCAGGAAGAAGCCTACGTGACTCAAGGGGTATAAAGAGGGGTTTAGTAGCCCACCCCATTTGAGCTCCAATCTATACCTGCTGGCAGGTATATGTTGTCTCCCGAGGTCTGTGGGACGCCCAGCCTCGCCCTACTTCTTCCCGAGGGATTGAGAGAAAGACGCTGGCCACGCCAAGTCTGGAACGCAGGGGTGAGAATTATACCTGCAATGTGTTTCTTATGTGTACACTTTAATTTAGTTACTCTATTATAAGTTTCTCTAATCAACCTGTTTCACTTCTATTGTAAACAAGAAAATAAGATTGTGCCCTCATTCACTTTATAAGTTTAAATATATATATTGAACCAAGTTTTCTTTCTTCTTTCTTTTCTTTCTCCTACGAATAAGCAAGTGTGGTTTGAGTTTCTGACTTGAACCCGTGCTGCTGTACCCGAACCGAACACAAACAAAAGAACTCCAGCTGGTCATAAGGGACAGATATAGGGAGAGCTTGAGCGTTGGATCGTGTCGCTTCCAGGGGACAGATCCGTTGGGGCACCTCTCAGCCTCCCCAGGCTGCCCACTGCGACGGGACTTTGTGTCCTAGCAGTCAAAGTCTGAGGTGTAAAGCTCTCCCTGTTAAACTCTGGGGCGTCTGTCAGCCTGTTGGCTGCCCACTGCAAAGGATCCCGATCCTAGCAGTAAAGACACGGACGTTAAACTCTTTGGGGCACCCGTCAACCTCCTCCAGGTTGCCCACTGCTAAGGGACCCCACTCCTAGCAGTTAAAGTCTCGGGTGCATAGCTCACACACACCAGTCACTGCCCTGACCACCGGCTGACAGGTTGCCCAGACACACAAGGTAGGACACACTCTGGAAGCACGTCCCTTTTCAGACTCAGTCTCTCTGAGCCCCAGAATCTCCCCATTTCCCAGATTTTCTCCCCTGATGTCTGGGTCTGTCCCCTGCAGGCGCCTTCCTCTGGGCAGGTGCAGGGAGCCCTGAACACTCAAGGCACCCAGCACCCTGCCGTGCATGCAGGGCCTGGACTTGAAGATCTCTCAGGGCTCCTTCCAGAGCTGTGATTCTACGACTAGGGAGAGGTGGGCTCCACAGCCCTGTGAGAGGCACTTTCCCCGCATACAGGCTTGAAGCAAGATGTGTCTGTGCTGCTGCCAGGCTGGTAAAGGAGGGAACGAGCTGCTCCCACCACAGCCCTGACGGCCCAGGCACGGCCCCCAGTAAAGACAAACGGCAACAGGGAAACCTCAGGCCAGACAGGAGGCTGGTGATGGACACAGAAACAACGTTCAGAGGCAGCAAAGGGGTCAGGAGGGTGCTCAGGGAGCGCCAGGAGGCTCTGAAATTGTTCTGTGAAGATGATCAGACTTCTGCCTGTCTGGCTTGGTATCTATTCCTGGGCTCATTGCACTCACACAGTGGTTCCCAGAGAGGAAGCTGCCCAGGAATACAAGGGACTAAGTTGTTGTTCAGTCTAATGAGTAATAACTTCAGATTTTAATTACTGGTTGTCATGATCATGAGAGATGGCCAGCAGGCTGGGGACTAAGGGGTTAACTACACCTAACTCAGGTAGAGTTGGCCAATAGGCATGTAGGTAGGAATTTCAAACTGGGACAAAGGAATTTGGGTTTTTCCTTCCTTTGTCCTGAGAATTCCTCTGCAGCTATTGAAGAGGACAGGATGTCTCCCTCTAAGAAAAAACTCTTCACAGTCTGTAAGTAGGATAAAGTTTAGATAAATCAGTTTTATTGTTTTATGGTTTGGGAAATGAGATCTGATGTCTGCGTATTTAAAAATGGGTTTTGATCTCCTTTGTAACCAAGTTCCTGGCCTATGGTGGATTTTTCCTCCATGAGTATATTATTTTGTTACTTTTCCATCTAGTCATTATGCTTGCAACAGGAATATTTTGGTGATAATAAAAGTTCTTTCTCTTTCCTTTTTATTAACCTGGTACTGGTTAATGGTTGTGTCCTGGTTTGTACTTTAGGGGTAAAATTTTCCAAGTGATCTTTCCCCTGATTTTTGTATCAATACTTGGGTGGTGGCAGCAGAGATTTTATCACCAAAATCTAGATTGTTAAGATTTTGGGAGGAAGTTTTATACCAAAGCCTGGTAGATAAGGTTTTGGGGTGTTTTTGCTGGCCCCCACTTCTGCATGTATCGTGCCAGTGTGGGGAAGGAGCCATGACACTGGTTAATGGCATCACAGGTTGCCCCACACAGATGTAACTGTGTCATATGGGTAAATCATAGAATCCCAAGGCTGGCAGAGACCTCAGGAGCCGGTCCCTGGGAGTCGCTGTAACAAAAAAAGCAAAGGGCAGACATTACAGAAGATACAATGCAGAATGCAGAAGTTGATTTCTTAGCATAAAAGAACATTTGTCCGACACAATGGGCATGTATTAGTTACAAGGCAAAAGGCATCCTTTAAGCAGTCTCCATACAGCAGATACAGCACAGAGGTTTTAAGGGAGCAGCTGGACTCAGTTTGGTGGCAGGCCTGGGAAGGAACAGGTTGGGGCTCGCTCTATTGACTCTGCTTTGAATACACACGGTGGTTGCAGCTCCCATAGCTAGGCAAGGGCCTGTGTGTGCAAAGGGGCCCAGAGTGGCATGGAGACAGGGTAGGAGTCTCATGGTCACCATGTGTTCAGGTCCAGGAAAGAGTCTGTACCCCAGATCTGAGCTCTGTGAAAGCCCAAAAGCTTGGCCCTCTCACTGACAGGAGCTGGGCCGTTAGAAGATATCACCTCCCCCACCGAGTCTGTCTAGGGAGACTGAGAATTGTCTTGCAATTTGGGTGGAAAAACACCCCTACAAACAGTCACCGCTCCAAAATAAAACCCCAAACTCATTTCTGTTGTACAGGAAAAACTCCAGGCCCATTTGGCGACTCTGACGGAAAGGAGAGCAAAGCTACTGGAGTTAAAGGAGACCAGTGAGCAGAGAAGCCAGGAGTATCTGGTAGGTGTCTGTTGTTTTTCACCAGCTGGGAGACATAATTGGGGCTTATGGTTGTTTATTGTTAGATTTCTCTGTGGTCTTGGTGAAGGTAGGTTTTTGTGTGTTTCTCCGTGATCATGGGATAGTGTGTGTGTCACAAATATTCTCTCCCTGTAAAAAATGGATGATGCATTTTAATGAATGAATTAATTTCTATTCATTGTGATGTTCACAAACAACTTCTCCCAAAACACAAGGATTGTTTCCCAGGAGACTCGGACACAGCCCCTTATGGGATATTGGGAGCAAAGCTGTAAAAAAGTCCTCCCCTTATGATGAAAACATACAGACAAGTATCCAGCTTTGAAGGATCAAAAGTTTTGAACCCCAGTTAGGGGAGCTGACACTTTTGACAGCCTCCTAAGCAAGGTAGGAGGGAGGCAGCTCCATGGTCCAGGAAGGGGTGAAGCCTCAGGGGGAAGGGGCAGGGATGCCACCCTAGCACTTTGGTGGAGATTTAAAGGGCCTGGAGGTCTGGGTGCCGCTATTGCAGTTTCCCCTTTGGCCCCCCCATTGGAGGGTGTGATGGGGTGTACTCACCCTGCACTGCTCAAGGGGAGGCTCACCAGGCCTACTGGGCTGCGAAGGCCCCTTCCCCCGCAGCCCTGCTGGGCATGCTCCAACTGCAGGCCGGGTATAAAGGCCAGAGGAGCAGCTCAGTTGAGGCTGGTCTCTGGAGGGGCAGGAGCTCCTGTGGGAACAGCTGCCCTTATAGTTGGAGCCCGAACCCCCGACCCAGCCGGAGATGCAGCCACAACCACGGTGCTGACATCAGCTGCCACAACGACTGCGGCTGGTGGCTGGGCTAGATGCTGCCCCTTCAGACACAGCCGTTGCACCAGCCACCTCAGCCGCCACACCAGCATCTGCCCATGCAGGTGGGGACTGCGCCAGTCAGGGGAGCGGGGTAGGAAGCAGCCCAGGGCGGGGTGCAGGAGGAGCCCCAGCAGCCTTGGTGCATTTTGGGGGGAACTCCCCACCAAGCCAGTGATGGGAACTGCCAACCACTGCTAGGGCCCTGGGCTGGGGCCTGGTGGAGAGGGAGGGCCCGGCCCCTCTACCCCCCAAGCCTTTATAGAATCACAGAATCATAGAATACTAGGACTGGAAGGGACCTCAATAGGTCATCGAGTCCAGTCCCCTGCCCTCATGGCAGGACCAAATACTGTCTAGACCATCCCTGATAGACATTTATCTAACCTACTCTTAAATAGCTCCAGAGATGGAGATCCCACAACCTCCCTGGGCAATTTATTCCAGTGTTTGACTACCCTGACAGTTAGGAAGTTTTTCCTAATGTCCAACCTAAACCTCCCTTCCTGCAGTTTAAGCCCATTGCTTCTTGTTCTATCCTCAGAGGCCAAGATGAACAAGTTTTGTCCCTCCTCCTTATGACACCCTTTTAGATACCTGAAAACTGCTATCATGTCCCCCCTCAATCTTCTCTTTTCTAAACTAAACAAACCCAATTCCTTCAGCCTTCCCTCAAAGGTCATGTTCTCTAGACCTTTCATCATTCTTGTTGCTCTTCTCTGGACCCTCTCCAATTTCTCCACATCCTTCTTGAAATGCGGTGCCCAGAACTGGACACAATACTCCAACTGAGGCCTAACCAGCGCAGAGTAGAGCAGAAGAATGACTTCTCGTGTCTTGCTCACAACACACCTGTTAATGCATCCCAGAATCATGTTTGCTTTTTTTGCAACAGCATCACACTGCTGACTCATATTCAGCTTGTGGTCCACTATGACCCCTAGATCCCTTTCTGCCGTACTCCTTCCTAGACAGTCGCTTCCCATTCTGTATGTGTGAAACTGATTGTTCCTTCCTAAGTGGAGCACTTTGTATTTGTCTCTATTAAACTTCATCCTGTTTACCTCAGACCATTTCTCCAATTTGTCCAGATCATTTTGAATTATGACCCTATCCTCCAGATTAGTCGCAACCCCACTTGGTATCATCTGCAAACTTAATAAGCGTACTTTCTATGCCAATATCTAAATCATTGATGAAGATATTGAAGATATTATACCCTGATGCGGGGCATTAGAGACTTGGCCGCTGGGCCATATTGAACCCTAGACCGGGGGGGAACTAGAGAGTTGGCCGCTGGGACATATTGACCCCCCCCATGGGGTGTGGAGCCGGTGACCCCGTGAAAGAGGGCCTGACCTCAGCCCACAGGTCCCAGACCATCACCTCAACCCAACAGCTCCAGAGCAAGCAGGGGAGGGGCTGGTAGAACTTTGGCCCTGGGAGGCTCAGCTCCGGATGGGACCAGACGTTTGGATGCCGAGAGCGACCATCCGTCCCGTTTTCCCCAGGGACAGTCCCATATTTAAGGGCTGTTCCCAGCATTCTGACTGTGTCCAGTATTTCCCCGGAGCAGCCAGCACTCAGCAGGGTTTTGGGGGTCGACAACCTGCAGCTCATGGGCCACAAACGGCACACGAGCCAATTTTCTGTGGCCCCGTCCCCCCACCACACACACACAGAGCAGGGAGCCTGTGTTGCAGCTTCCGGCCGGGAAGGACAAGGGGTGGGAAAGGTGCATGAGAGTCCCTGGGGCTGCCCCTGCCCAGCCTGGGGATGCAGCTCCTGGGAGCTAAAGGGTTAAGCCCCCGCACGACTACAGGTTTCTTCCTTTGGGAGGGGGCAGGGCTGAGCAGCTGACACACTTTGCCTGGGCCTGGGTTGCTCCCCATGGACTGTGTGTGGGGTTAGGGAGCCCCTTCCCCAGTGCCCCACTGGGCTGGAGCCAGGGATCTGCCTGCAGCAGCCTGCAAGCAAAGATTGGGCCAGGCAGGGAGAAGACTCTACCCCTTCCCCCGCCTCTCCTTGTGACAGCTGCTGCCCTGCTGGTGTGTGCTGGGGAGGTAGGAGGGGGGATAAAGGAGGATGCGAGGGCAGGATGGGAGGAGACAGGGGTTGCATTGAGGAGAGATGGGGCAATGCAGGGGGATGAGGCTGCTGGGGCGGGGAGAATCATGGGGCTGAGGGGAATGAAGCTGGAACACAGGGAAGATGTGAGGGGAGGCTGGAGCGCCAGGGGAGTGAGGTGTCTCAGGGTACAGTGAGACACAGTTTTGTTTCTGAAAAAGCTGCGCAAAATGTGCCCCGCATTCTGCGTACCTTTTCTTGATTCTTTTGTCAGAAGAGAACATAGAACATAAGAACATAAGAATGGCCGTACTGGGTCAGACCAAAGGTCCATCTAGCCCAGTGTCCTGTCTGCCGACAGTGGCCAGCACCAGGTGCCCCAGAGAGGGTGGACCGAAGACAATGATCAAGCGATTTCTCTCCTGCCATCCCTCTCCAGCCTCTGACAAACAGAGGCCAAGGACACCATTTTATCCCCTGGCTAATAGCCTTTTATGGACCTAACCTCCATGAAATTATCTAGCTTCTCTTTAAACTCTATTATAGTCCTAGCCTTCACAGCCTCCTCTGGCAAGGAGTTCCACAGGCTGACTACACGCTGTGTGAAGAAGAACTTTCTTTTATTAGTTTTAAACCTGCTACCCATTAATTTCATTTGGTGTCCTCTAGTTCTTCTATTTAGGGAGCTAATAAATAACTTCTCTTTATCAGCCCTCTCCACACCACTCATGATTTTATATACCTCTATCATATCCCCCCTCAGTCTCCTCTTTTCTAAACTGAAAAGTCCCAGTCGCTTTAACCTCTCCTCATATGGGACCCGTTCCAAACCCCTAATCATTTTAGTTGCCCTTTTCTGAACCCTTTCCAAGGCCAAAATATCTTTTTTGAGGTGAGGAGACCACATCTGTACACAGTATTCAAGATGTGGGCGTACCATAGTTTTATACAGGGGCAGTAAGATATTCTGGGTCTTATTTTCTATCCCTTTCTTAATAATTCCTAGCATCCTATTTGCCTTTTTGACCGCCGCTGCACACTGTGTGGAAGTTTTCAGAGAACTGTCCACGATAACTCCAAGATCTCTTTCCTGATTTGTCGTAGCCAAATTAGCCCCCATCATACTGTACGTATAGTTGGGGTTATTTTTCCCAATGTGCATTACTTTACACTTATCCACATTAAATTTCATATGCCATTTTGTTGCCCAATCACTCAGTTTGGTGAGATCTTCTTGGAGTCCCTCACAGTCTGCTTCTGTCTTGACTATCCTAAACAGTTTGGTATCATCTGCAAACTTTACCACCTCACTGCTTACCCCTTTCTCCAGATCATTTATGAATAAGTTGAACAGGATTGGTCCTAGGACCGACCCTTGGGGAACACTACTAGTTACCCCTCTCCATTCTGAAAATTTACCATTTATTCCTACCCTTTGTTTCCTGTCTTTTAACCACTTCTCAATCCAAGAAAGGACCTTCCCTCTTATCCCATGGCCATGTAATTTACACAAGAGCCTTTGGTGAGGGACCTTGTCAAAGGCTTTCTGAAAATCTAAGTATACTATATCTACTGGATCCCCCTTGTCCGCATGTTTGTTAACCCCTTCAGAGAACTCTAATAGATTAGTAAGACAGGATTTCCCTTTATAGAAACCATGTTGACTTTTGTCCAACAAATTATGTTCTTCTACATGCTTCACAATTTTATTCTTTACTATTGTTTCGACTAATTTGCCCGATACTGAAGTTAAACTTACCGGTCTGTAATTGCCCGGATCGCCTCTAGAGCCCTTTTTAAATATTGGTGTCACGTTGGCTACCTTCCAGTCATTAGGTACAGAAGCCGATTTAAGGGATAGGTTACAAACCACAGATAATAGTTCAGCAATTTCCCATTTGAGTTCTTTTAGAACCCTTGGATGAATGCCTTCCGGTCCCGGAGATTTGTTAACATTAAGTTTTTCTATTTGTTCCGAAGCCTCCTCTAATGACACTTCAATCTGGGACAGTTCCTCAGATTCATCACCCACAAAGGACGGTGCAGATTTGGGAATCTCCCCAACGTCCTCATCCATGAAGACTGAAGCAAAGAAATCATTTAGTTTCTCCACAATGGCTTTATCGTCCTTGATTGCGCCTTTTATAGTTCGATCGTCTAGGGGACCCACAGGTTTTTTAGCAGGCTTCCTGCTTCTAATGTACTTAAAAAACATTTTGTTATTTCTTTTTGAGTTTTTGGCTAGCTGTTCCTCAAAATCTTTTTTTGCTTTTCTTATTACATTTTTACACTTGATTTGACAGTGTTTATGTTCCTTTCTATTTATCTCACTAGGATTGGACTTCCACTTCTTACAAGATGCCTTTTTGTCCCTCACTGCTTCTTTTACATGGTGGTTAAGCCACGGTGACACTTTTTTAGGTCTCTTGCTATGAGACCTATAAGAGGCTTTTCCAAAGTTTGGCCTGTCTAGACTTGGCCAAATGTTGGGGAAAAAACTCTTTTTCAGAAGCCCTCTTATTTCTCGTAGAATGAGGAATACAGGGGCTTCCGAAAAAACATGTTTGCTCTTCCACAAAAAAAAGTGGAAGAACAAATGCACCCCCTGATGTAGAAGCTTCGCTATCCTGGAAAAAATGTACAGTGTAGATGTACCTTCTGTTGGGGCCACATCAGTAAGGGCTGAGGATTTTTTGGAGGATGTTTTTTCCTTCTCACTTGTGTGGTCTCCAGCTGATTTTTCTGTGGATCAGTGACCCCTGCCCATAAATACAGGACACATTGCCACTTTTTGTGTTGGACATAAGTTAATATTTTATTTTATTTAAAATGAATTTTGAGAAACTAACATGAGAAATTTAAAATACTTAATCTGTTTAATTTAAATTGAACCGTTCTCCCTAGCTGCAGCTGGTTCAGAAAATATGATATGATACCGTACCCAGCCTGGCCCTGCCTCCCCTCCTCCCCCAGCACACAGATCTGTGAATAGGTTAAATCATTGCACACCACTTCTGAAAGGGGGCCAACTCCAGAGGGAAAACTGGTGATCGGGGCTTCAGCCACTGAAACCCCGAGTGCTGGCAGCTCCCCTCTGCCCCTCCCCCATTAGGCTGGGTCTCTGATTCCGCCCCAGCCCTGTTACAGGGCTGAAGCCCTGAGTGTCTCTCTCTCTCTCTTTCTCTCCACACACACACACACACACACACACACTCTGCAAGGCTGAAGCCCCAAGTGCCCCCTTGCTGCTGCACAGCTGAAGCCCCAAGGTCTGCCCCTCCACTGCCCTCCATGGGGCTGAAGCCCCAAGTTCCAGCAGCCCCCCCACCTTGGTGTCCCATATTTGGCATGGGGAAATCTGGTCATCCTATGGATGCATGATAGTTAGATACACTTGAAGGAGTCATGGGACATGATACAAACAACTGAGTTACTTCCTTGTCTGCTGCTGGCCTGGTCCTGGACCCTAGCTTGGCCCTGGTGTTACCAGGTTTGGCCTGCGGCACTGCTGCCTGTCTCTGACATGACAAGCCAGAGTCACTGGTACCCTGAATCCAACCTCAGTCCTGCCCCCACATGGCTCCAGACACTGATTCTGGCTCGGCTGTTATCATGACTCTGGATCTTAGTTCTGGCCGCAGCCCTTCGTAAGATCCTGACTCAGGCTCCAGGTCTGACTCTGGCTTTAGATCCTGACTTCCAGCTGCAGCTCTAAGACTGACAGCTCAGGCCCTGGTCCCTGCACAGATGTCTTAGAAATTGTCTCTATTGCCAGACTGTATTAAGGGCCTTCAGGCTCCATTATTGCTTTTGACCAGCTCTTTCCCTCTTTTCACTCAGAAACAGACACAAGCCAAGTGGTGGAAGGTTGTGGCTGAGTTTCAGCAGCTGCGGCAATTCCTGGAGAAACAAGAGCAACTCCTGCTGGCCCAGCTGGAGAAGCTGGAGGAGGAGTTGGTGAAGCACCAGACAGAGAGGGACAGGAAACTCTCAGAGCAGATTTCCCATCTCAGCGAGCAGATCAGGGAGCTGGAGGGGAAGTGTCAGAAGCCAGCGAGTGAATTCCTGCAGGTGAGACTGAGGGGAAACATCTGAGCCCCCACACAGGGAAGGGAGGCTCCTGAATCAGAAGCGCTGGGGTCCAGCTGTCAGGTCTGGGTGTAACTTGGCAGGTGCTTTGCTGACATGTAAATGACTGTTGGGCTTTGCAGAGTTACAGGCACAGAGCTACATCTAAACCCCCTTGTCTGGGGCCCCCTTTGCCTGTCTGATGGGTTATTCCCTGTGTGTCGTATGGGGCTGACGCTCTTTCCCTCTCTCTCCTCCAGGATATCAGAAGCACCTTGAGCAGGTACGTGGCTCTCGCTCTCCCAGCACTTTGCGGCTTGAGGGGACGAGCTAGGAGATAATGTTAGCACCACGTTTCCCCAGGGCTCCACAGCCAAGTGGGGGCGGGGGGGAAGGAGGTCACAGGCTGGGCACAAATTTCTCTGATAAACTTCAGTTTGAGGGTCTCCCATTGTGCAGACTCTGAAATTCTCCATTCAGTGACCTCAAGTGTTTCCTAGAGCTGCCACCTCCCTGGGGACCAGATGCTCCAGGACTGAGGGGTGGGACATGGGCCTGTCCCTGGTGGGCATGGGCACCATTCAGCCCAGGGCAGCAGGGATCCAGGGTCTTTCCAACCTGAGGGCTGTTTGGAGACCTGTGTGGGATGAGCGGGGGAGGGGGAGCTGGTGTCTCAGTCTAGCCCAGGGGTCGCCGACCTTTTTAAGCACAAGGTCACTTTTTGAATTGAAGTGCCATCCAAGATGTATCTCAAACCCAAATACCCTGGCCCCGCCTCCTTTGTGTTACTTGCCCCACCTCTCTCTCAGGCCCTGCCCCTGCTCACTCCATCCCTCCCCCATCATCACTCACTTTCACCAGGCAGGGTCAGAGGGTTGGGGTGCAGGCTCTGGTCTTGGATTAAGGGATGTGGAGTGTGAGAGGGGCTCTGAGCTGAGCTTGGGGCAGGTGGTTGGGGTGTCGGAGGGGTTCTAGGTGCAGGCTCTGGGAAGGTGCTTGGATGCTGGGGGGCTCAGGGCTAGGGCAGGGGTTTGGGGTGTAGGAGGGGATTCATGACTGGGGTAGGGTTTCAGGATGTGGGCTCCAACTGGACACTGCTCACATCAGGTGGCTCCTGGGTGGTGGGTCAGTGGGGTAAGGCAGGTTCACCCCTGTCCTGGCCCTGTACATCTCCCAAAAACAGCCAGCAAACTTGCTCTATCCCTAGCCCTGTTGTACCTCCTCTCTGCTCTGTGGTGATAGGATATAGGGTGGGAGAAGGGGGCACTTTGACCTCAGCACCCTCCTCGCCCCGCCCTGCCCTGTCCAGAAAGCAGGACACTCCTGGGGAAACAGCTCTGAGGCAAAGGGCAGGAGATGCCCAGCAGTGGGGGGAGGGGCAGCAGAAGTGCTGGGCTCGATCCACTCTTGGCCAAACCTGTCAGGATCCCCTGTCAGAGGCTCCAGGATCTACCAGCAAATCCCAATCTACTGGTTGGTGATCACTGGTCTAGTCCCCAGTGGGCAGATTCTACAGCCCTTCCCCTGGGAACCTCCCGTCCCTCAGCGCCTGGAGGCCCAGGAGTGAATTGGCCGTGGAGACTCGATTCCCCTTTGTCCCCAGAGCTAGTCTCCCCAGGCCAGATGTGGGGAACATTCCTGAGTCTCCTGAGGGGAAGGTCACCCGGCCGAGGGCTGCGCTGCCCCTGCTCTCAGGCTGGGAGAACTAGAGAAATTCTAACTCCAGGCCCATCAGGGCAGCGACTCGCTGGCCAGAGAGTAAGAACTGAGTCACTCAGTGCAGGGTCACCATGGGAGGTTGTTTCTCCCCAGGTGTGAGGAGGGGCAGGCCCAGCAGCCAGAGGAGATGGCTCCTGAACTGGAGGAGCGAGTCCATGGCTTCTCCCAGCAAACTACTGCACTGTTGAAGAGTCTGAGGACATTCAGAGGTACCCAGGAGGGACTGAACAGGGCGCATGGCACAGACTGGGGTGCAGGACATTCAAGTTGATTCGTTGAACCCCTTGTTTGTTCAGAAGCAGCCTTTGCAATTACACTGCCTGTGAGAGTGAGAAACGCCAGAGAGAAACAAATTCTGCCCCGTTCCCTTCTCCTGGGGCATAGGAGGGTCATGATGCATTTCTCCTGTGATGCTCTGATTGCCCCTTCCCATGTCTGGCATGTTCTGCTGTCACGGGATGTGGGGGAGTCCCCCGGCCTTCCACCCCACCCTCCACCCCCCTATCTGCAGCCAGACATGACTCTCAGCCAGCAAGTAGGGCAGAAGGTTTATTCACAAACAGGGACATAGCGTAGCACAGGATCCTTGTTACAGGAGCCAGGAGCAGGCAGGACCATTCCCTTTGGGGAGAAGGTCCCGGGCCCTTCTCCCGCTTCCTCCTCTAAGCCCCTTCTCCCATCTGAACCCAGCTTGAGACTGACCCTGCCCCAGGCCTTAGTCCCCCACTTGCAGTTGGCTCCAGCTACACTTTGTTTCCCTTCTGGGGCAGAAGTTGTTACCTCCTATTGTCTGGCCCTCAGGTGTGAAGCTGAATGCACTTCTTCAGCCAGCCATCCCTCCCCTCCCCCAGACAGAGTTGCAGGGCCCAGGGAAACCGAAGCACCGCAGAGTCGCTACAGAAGGGCACAGGCAGTGGGAATCCCATAGAACAACAAAAGAGCAAAGAGCATGACTGTAAAACAGATTGGACATGGTGAGGTCAGGAGTTACTGGAATCCCCACGACAACACACATGCACAGGCAGGTTGTATCTGGATTAGTTCTGCTACAATCACCATTGTGTGAGGAGCGGTAAGTGCGTTGTGTGACTCCAACACCGCACACACAGGAACTTTTCATTGTCAGGCCTTTTGCTGTCCAAGCAATTTTCGAGTTACTCTCTTTTCTGATATACTCATTACTGCCCAGCACAGGCCGATGTGCACAGGTCACTTCTCCACAGGGGGCCTCTGGACTTCACTAACTGCTCCTGGGCAGAACACTCTGGGTGTCTGACTGCAAGCGCCTTGTGTGGGCTACACATCTGTGTCCCGCAGAGCAACTCAGGAACACGACACTTTAACAGCAAGATCACTGTGGGAAACATTTCCCTTATGGCAGCACACGGCTTGCCAGGCCCAAGCCCAGCCACTCAATGTAAATGCTCAGTCTCAGTTTCTCCAGACTCATGAATAAAAATGGCCCTTGGTGCCAATTTTCAGCACTTCCCATACTAGCTAGTGCTAGGGTTACCAGGTAGTTTTAAAAAAAAAAACCAGACACACTTCATGGGGGGAGGGCTGGCCAGGAGGAAGGGGGGGAGACCGGGAGAATGGGGGGGGCAGGAAGCAGAGCTGGTGGGGGGGGGTTGGGGGCTGGCTGCGGGAGATGGGGGGGCGGCCGATGGGAAGCAGAGCTCGTCGTGGGGGGGGGGTCAGGCGGAGCGGGGCTGATCGGGGGAAGGAGGGGGGACTGGCGGGAGTGGGGCTGGCTATGGGAGCTCAGGAGGAGAAGGGGAGAACTGGCCTTTGGAAGCAGTGCTGGCGGGGGGTGCAGCAGGGCTGGCCAGTGAAGATCTGGAGGAGGAACTGGCCGGCGGGAGGCAGAGCTGGAAGCGGGGGTGGGGGTTGGATGCAGCAGGGCTGGCCGGGGGAGATCAGGAGAAGTGGGGGAGAACCAACTGACCAGCCAGGAAGCAGTGGGGCGGGGGGGGGAGGAGAGGAGCGAATCAGCCGATGGGGAGCGGGACTGACCAGGGCAGTGCAGATCCCAGGGTGCTCCCATCCCACGCAGGTCCCGGTGAAACACGAGTCAGTCTGACTGCAGCTCCACCACTCGCTTGACCAGCGCACAGGAGCACAGACCGGGCTGCCCCTCCTCCTCAGACGCAACCAGAGGCACCCAGTGCCGATCGTGCCCTGCCTCCCAGCCACTCCCCACGCCCACGCCAGACTTCTGGGCGCTGAGCCGGAAAACCAGAAAATACCGGACATTGCACATATTCGGTATTTTCTGGATTTTTTTACCAGATAGAGCCCAAAAGAACCGGACTGTCCAGTAGAAAACTGGACACCTGGCAACCCTAGCTAGTGCCAAGCAGAGAACCAGAGAAGGAGCAGGGCCCAGGCGTCAGGGCGGCTCAAATCAACTCCTGACTTACCGTAGGTCACAACACTCAGGCTCAGATTTACCCAAATCCCTTCGTCAGGGCCCCTGCGTCTCTCCCAGCCAGAGGGCTGCAGGGCGGGTGCCCCAGGGCAGTACAGCCCCCCAGACGCAGGTGGGGTCTGTGGGAGCTGCAGGGGCCCAGCCCCCCTGAGAACCAGGGATGAAAACCTCGTGTCTAACCCGTTATCCGACTGAGCGGGTCTGGCTGGCAACTGACCCATCCCAGCTGGAGCAGCCCCCGACCTGCGGGGCTCTCACCACCAGCCCTGGGCGGGGGCTGCTGCCAGCTCCCAGCTCCCATTGGAGAGCCCCGTCCACAGTGGGCCCAGGAGCAGCCCCCTGCCCGTGGCCGGCGCGGAGCTTCTCCAGCCCACCGGGTACCGGTGAACCAGCCCCAGTGAGCACTGCCCAGCCAGGGTGATGCCTCCTGCTTAGCCCCTTAATCTTGCACATCCCTGCTGAGAACCAGGCCCTGGGGCCAAAGGGCAGCACCCGACATCTAAACCCTCAGTCACAGGCCGTTGCTTAGAGCTAGGCCCAGCCCCTCCCTGAGCTCTGGTCCCGCCTGGCAGCCCATCTGGGCCAAGGGGCTGCAGGGAAGGAGAAGCCCCTCCCCTATGGCGAGGGGTCCCTCCAGCACAGGGGCCTCTTGTGCCTCCTCCCAGCAGCTGCAGGCCCAAGGCCTGTGGTTGAGAGGGCTAAGATGGGGGGGAAGGAGGGACAGAGGCATGTCTCTGAGGATATGTCTACACTACAAAGTTAATTCGAACTAACAGCTGTTAGTTTGAATTAATTTTCATAGTGTCTATACATGCAAACCGCTAGTTCAAATTTAAATTGAACTAGCGGAGCGCTTAATTCAAACTAGGTAAACCTCATTCTATGAGGACTAACACCTAGTTCGAATTAAGTAGTTAGAATTAAGGGCTGTGTAGCCACTTAATTCAAACTCGTTGGAGGCTAGCCCTTCCCAGCTTGCCATGGTGGCCACTCTGGGCCAAACCAGGAAAACTCTTCTGCCTCCCTCCCGGCCCTGGAGCCCTTAAAGGGGCATGGTCTGGGTACAGTGCTTGTGCCAGTTGCAAACCTGCCAGCACCCAGCCAGCAGACCCTGCACCTGGCATGGGATGAGCCAGCTACCCGCTGCCACCCAGCCCTCCCCCTCTTCCCAGGACCAGGCTGGCGGCTCCCAGGAGCCTGCCCGGGGCCGCAAGAGGCTGGCGCCTGCCTGGTCTAGTGCGGAGATCGTGGACCTCATCGAGGTTTGGGGGGAGGCCTCCAACGTCCACGATCTCCGCACTAGCCACAGGAACGCAGCCGTCTACATGGGGACCCGGGAGCAGGTCTGCTGCAAGGTCAAGGACCTGCGGCAGTCCTACTCCAGGGCCTCCCAGCCAGGGGCCGACCCGGAGGCCTGCCCCCACTTCGAGGCCCTGGACCGCATCCTGGGGGCTCACGCCATCCATGTCCCCCGGGTGGTGATCGACCCCGGGGCAGAGGGACCCGTCCCTGACACCGAGGAGGAGGAGGAGGACGCCGAGAGCCAGGAGCTTGCAGGGAGCCTGCCCAGGACCCTGGACCCCCGAGGCACCCCACAGAGCACATCGGCTGTGTCGTCCGAGGCCGAGGAGGGCTCCACATGTGAGTGCTATCATGCTCCCCTTATGTGTACAGGGTGGTGGGGGGAGAGGGAGCCCAGGGACCGTGCGCCTGGGCCTTGCCCACCATGGAGCAGCAGCTGGGTGTCATGCAGGGGCCCTGGCCCGTTCCCCACACGCCAACCTCGCCTTGCAGAGGGGGGCTGGGTTTCACCCACCATGTCCCCAGGGAGAACTGACCACTGCTCTTGTTTCACCCAGCCGCAGCACCTGAGACTGCAAGGTGCACCACCCCGCCTGCAACAGCCACCCGCACCAGGGCCAGCAGACGCAGCAGGAACCTGGAGGACTACCACCAGCGGCACCTGTGGCTACTGGAGCACCAGTTCTGCACCCAGGACCACTGGATCCGGGAGGACCTGCGGCTGCGGCAGTGGAATTTGGAGGCGCTGGAGGAGCAGGGCTGTGCCCTCAGAGGCCACCTCCAGACCCTGGTGGACAGGTTCCTGCCTCCTCCTGCTCCGGCCCCTGCGGCCACCCCAGCTCTCGCTCCTCCTCCCACCCCTGTTCCCACTCCCGCTTCCTCCGCACCCCCCCATCCCTCCTGTCCCACCCTCCACACCCACTCCCCCCCAACGCCCCCGCACCCACAGTGCTGCAAGACGGGAGAGCCAGCAGGACCCCAAACCCTGAGCTTTCCCTTCCCTTCCTCCCCTTCCTCCCCCTTCTAGCTCCCTCCTCCCAGGTTTCCCCCTACCCTCTCTCACCCTCATTCCTCCCTCCCCCCACCCCAGTTATATAAAATAAAAAGAGATTGTTGTTTTCAAAACAGGTGTCTTTATTTGACATTAGGAAGGGAGGTTAGGGAGGGGAAAGGAGAAGGAGGGGGGGGTGGAAGAAGGCCCCAGTGGGGCATGCAGGGAGAGATCAGTCCTCCTCCTCCACCTGGAAGCTCTCCCGCAGGGCTTCCCGGATCTGGATGGCCCCCCGCTGGGCCTCCTGGACGGCGATGGTGCGGGGCTGAGCGTAGTGGCCAGCCATGCACTCAGCCTCAGCCATCCAGGCTGGCAGGAAAGCCTCCCCCTTCCGCTCGGTGGCAACATGCTGCCACCACGGGAGGGATATTGTGCTCGGCGAGGTCGAGGCGGGTGAGGAGGCACCTAAATCTGGCTTTCAATCGTCCAAAGGCCCCCTCCACCACAGTGCGGGCCCTGGTGAGCCTGGCATTGAAGGCCTGCCGGGAGGGGTTGAGGTGCCCTGTGTACGTCTTCATCAGCCAGGGCTGTAGGGGGTAGGCCGCATCCCCCACCAAGCAGACGGGCATGTCCACGTCCCCGACCCTGATGTGGCGGTCAGGGAAGAAGGTCCCAGCATGCAGCCTCTGGCACACAGAGGAGTTGTGGAACACCCTGGCGTTGTGTGCCTTGCCGGACCAGCCCACATTAATGTCCGTGAACTGGCCCCAGTGGTCACACACGGCCTGCAGGAGGACGGAGAAGTACCCCTTGAAGTTGATGTACTGGGAGGCCTGGTGTTCCGGGGCACGGATGGGGATGTGCGTCCCGTCGATGGCCCCCCCCGCAGTTGGGGAAGCCAAGGGCGCCGAACCCCTGGATGACGGCGGCTGGGTCGGCGAGGCGGACCACCCTGTGGAGCAGCACCCAGTTGATGGCTTTGACCACCTGCAGAGAGACACAGCAAACCATGAATCACTGTGGCGCCCGGGTGGCTGGGAGTGTTCGTTCCCTGGCACTGCCCCGCACCCCACTCCCAGAAGCAACCCCCGCTGTGATCCTAGCCGCCGTGGGCGGCGTGTAGTACGGCCAGGACAAACCAAACCCTCCCATGCAGGGCACTGTTGCCTCCACCCCTGCCCCTGTTTTCCCTGGGGCGGCCCATTCCCTCCTTGCAGCCCCCCTCCCCCCTGGCCCAGTGGCTGGTGAGTGCCGTACCTGCATGAGTACTGCTCCGACGGTGGATCTCCCCACACCGAACTGGTTCCCGACGGATTGGTAGCTGTCTGGCATGGAGAACTTCCAGAGGGCGATGGCCACACACTTCTGGAGGGGGATGGCGGGCCTCATGCGAGTGTCCCGTCACCGCAGAGCAGGGGCGAGTCACTCACAGAGCTCCAGGAAGGTGTCCCTCTTCATCCTGAAATTCTGGGTCCACTGTCTGTCTCCCCAGCACTCCAGGACGATGCCGTCCCACCAGTCGCTGCTGGTGTCCAGACGCCAGATGCAGCGGGGCACGCTGGCATCCGGGCACTGCTGCAGCTCCTCCATGGCCCCCAGGGAGGCCAGGGGGAGGGGTAGGGGGCTGACGTGCACCAGATGGTACCAGGCAGCCTCCAGCCATTGCTGGCAGGCTTGCAGCAGCAAGTCCAGAAACTGCACCAGAATGCCCAGGGCGAGCTCTGGCTCCATGTTGCCAGCTGAGGCGGTGTCCCCAATGGGAACCACCAACACAGGCAGGCGGAGAGGAAAACGCTTTGCTGTCCCTCGGCGAGGTAGGCAAGCAAGCGGGAAAGCTGAGAACCGGCTGTCTAGGGGGGTCCCTTTAAGCACGAGCCTCAGATAGCCTCAAACAGCAGCCACACAAAGCAACTACTGACCTGATGCCCTGCCGGAACCGGTTTCAGCTGCCCTTAAATGCGACCCAGCATCCAATCAGTGTGGACGCAATAGTTCGAATTAGCAAAACGCTAATTCGAACTAGTTTTTAAGTCTAGTGCGCTAATTCGAATTAGCTTAGTTCGAATTAACTAATTCGAACTAAGTTAGTTCAAATTAAAGTTGTAGTGTAGACATACCCTGAGAGGGGCGGGGCTGGGGAGGGTGGGGGAAGGGATTTCACTCTGCAAACCTAAAATCTCACCTCTTTTATCCTTCTCTCTCCAGTCACTCTGCCGGCTGCACTGGTGCCACAAAGAGGGTACAGCCCAGGTGAGCTGCCTCAGAGCCTCATGCCCCCCTCAGAGCCAGGCCTGCTGCCCACTGCTGGATGCAGTGCGGTGCCCCAGGACAGGCAGGCACCGGGCAGGCTGCTTAGAACCACTGGCCAGGAGCCAGCCAAACTACCCCCCCCCCAAAATCCTGAGTTTCCTCCAGGTCATGGGCAACCTCCTGCACCCAGTTCCTCATCCCAAGCCCCCCCACACACACACAGCCCCTGCCCAGAGCCCAACCCCCCAGCTCAGAGTCCCTCCCCAAAACTGGAGCCCACTCTTGCATCCCAAACCCCTCATCCCCAGGGCTACCCTCGAACCCTCAGCCCCTCCAGCACCCCAACTCCCTGCCTGAGTGTGCAGCCCCCTCCGGTATCCAACACCTGCCTAGGGTGCCAGGTGTCCGGTGTTCACCTGGACAGTCCAGTATTTTTGCCTCCTGTCCAGTAAAAAAATTCAGAGAATACTGGACACCTGAGATGTCGGGTATTTTCTGAATTTTTCCCCGGACAGGAGGAGAAAATGCCGGGCATCTGGCAACCCTACAAACACTGAGTGCCCAGCCTCCCCCCGAGCTCCTCCTGGCCCCCAACACCCCCAGCCCCCCGACCCCAGCCCCCATGCTTATCTGGTTCCCCAAGGCTGCTGGCACAAAATGGCTGCCGGCTGTGGCTATCCTTGCACTTAAAGTTTTTTGTTGTTGGTTTTTTTGGCTTAATAGCTTAAGTCCTTGGAGTCCTTTTTTTTTGCTCAACAACTTTGGTCTTCCCCCTGGGTTTTTTTCCCTTCAACAGAATTTTTTCCTGGTGTTTTTTTTTTGGGGGGGGGGGTATTTTTGTTTCAACCATCTGGCAACCCTACTAGAGCCCTGAGCCCCTCCACCACCCCAGCTCCCTGCCTGAATGTGCAGCCCCCTCCAGTATCCTCCTCGGCCTTCCCCCCCAACCTGGAGCCCTGGGTCTGAGTGTAACAAAAGACACTTGGGAAAAGAGAAGAGGAACTGAGCAGTAACCTAGAGACACACCACAACCCCATTGCACAGCTGCAGCCCCTCGCACATGCCCAACTCCTGGTCCCTGGCCGTGTCCCTGGCCTCAGCCTTGGCAGCACTGACCCAGAGTTGCTGCCCCATGGGCGCCCCTCCCACCCCGAGAGGGAGAGAAGGGCAGTCGGTGATGTCTCTGCTGCCGCCTGCCTCTGCTCCCCGGGCTTCCTCCTGCTGCTCAGAGCTGCCTCTGCGACGCCCTGGCCTGAGATCCCCCCACTGGTCCCAGCCCCTCGTGATTTCACTGGGCAGCAGGGACCCTCACTGCTCATGCAGCCTCTGTCTTGCCCCTCCCTGTTTCTGCTGCCGCCTGACTCTGCAACCTGCTCCCTGCTGCTGCCCTCTGCCTCTGCTCCCTGGGCTTCCTCCTGCTGCTCAGAGCCACCTCTGCGACGGCCTGGCCCACTTGCCCCATCCCCTTGTGATTTCACTGGGCAGCAGGGACTCTCGCTGCTCATGAAGCCTCTGCCTTGCCTCTCCCTGCAGCGCGGTCCCCAGACCAGCTCTGAGGCTTGGCCCCTCCGCCTGCTTGTTAGTGATTCAGCTTTGCTAGCCTGGGAGCAGGAAGGACGGGCCCCAGGGAATCTAGTCAGCTGAGTGGGAGCCCTGGTAGGAGAAGAGCCAAGTGGGGTCAGGCACCGCGCAGCCCAACCCCCACCCACTCCTGTCTCTCCCTGAGATGTGACACCCCTACCCCCTGCTTAGCAAGGGAGCGTCAGTCCAGGGTGAGCTCCCCTCCCTCAGGGCCGGCTCCATCCCACTCTGCGGCCCTTCCCCCCACAGGGAGCATAAAAACATTGCATGGCCCCATCACGTGTGAAATGTCAGCCCAGCTAGTGTGTAAATGTGCATGATGTGCAGGGTGGGAAACATCTCGGTGTGAGGCTCAGATTAGCCACAGCCACAAAGTTTGTGTTAAATGTCAAAGGTGCAGGATCAGCAATAACCTGAACTGAGGTGAATCCATGTAATGATGAACTTCAGATATTGGCATCCAAGTATTCAGGGGCCCCTCATGCAATGTTACCTAGAGGGCCGTGCAAAGCAAACACCCCCCTGAGTGGAGAGCGCCCCCCAGTGCCTGAGAGCGGGGGGCAGGTGTCCATGAGAAAATACAGCCCAGGGGGAGTTACTTTCCCGGCTGCGCTTCTCACCCGGCTCACTGCAGTGCCTGGCAACCCAGCCCAGAACTGGTTGCTTGGCCAAGCCGCTCCATCCCTGGGCATCTAGGCTGAAGAGGGGGAGTCTGTGCAAATATGGTCTGCTCCAGAAGTCTCTCTACCTCTCTCTCCTCCAGGACAGCTCCCTTTTCCATCTCCCTCCTGGCTGTGTCACCTTTTCCAGCACGCTTGGCCAGGCCTTGCCTCCCTGGCAGCTCTTGGCCTTGGATTCCCCTGGTTCTCTGGTGTGGTGTGGGGGGGTTCAAGAGGGGAGTTTCTCTTTCACCCAGTGACTGATGAGCTTTGCCCAGCATGGACTCTGGGACTCTCAGTGACCTTGCTCTTTCTCCTGCCCCCAGCAGAGGACCCAAGAGTCCATGGGAGGGTCCCTGCTCTCCTGGGGGAAGGGATGGATCAGACCCCAGAGCACGCAGTACAGACAAGGGCAGTCCTGGGCCCATTGCAGGCAACTGGGGAGCTGCTGAGAGCAGAGCTCTGGTCCTGTTCCCCTTTTCCTCTCTCCCATCACATGAGCTCAGCTTCTCTCTCCCTCCGCCCAGCCCCCGCTGTGCCCCCCTCAGCTCCCTGGGGCCCCTCTTCCTTCTGTCAGCCCCTGAGTCAGCCTCCTGCCATGTCTGGGACAGAGACACCCCCGTTCCCTCCACACGGAGCCTAGGCACCCCCAATGCAGGACTCGCCTTGTTCAGCCTCTTCCCGCCCAGCCCAGCTGGGGCCGGTCCCTGCCCCTTGCTGCTGACTCTGCAGGGTCTGGGCACTGAGCCGGAGGCTGAGCAGCCTGGTGTGGGGCAGGTCAGACCTCGGCCCAGAGTCCCAGTGCGGCGGGAAAGGAGCCGAGCCCAGACGTGCCGTGCGGGGGGAGACGTGTCACAGGGGGAATCACAAACCCTGCCCAGAGGCAGCTGGGACCCAGGGACATTTCAATGGGGAGGGGCCCAGCCGAGGGCAGGGCCTGGATTCAGCCAGCCCTGACCAGGCAGTTTCCATCACGTCCTCTGGGATCCCCGGCCCAGAGTCACTTGTCCCCAGCCCAGGGAGAGGGGGGCAGATTCCCAGTGTCAGGGCCTGTCTGATCCCTTCTCTCTGTCATGGCCCCTCCCTGCCGGGCAGTGAGCTGCCCCTTGGGCTGGGGTGAGACCTCAGGGCTGCTCCCCACTCAGAGCCGGGCGCCCCCTGGAGGGAGGAGAGTCCCTGAGTCACTGCCCAGCTGGGGCAGATCCTGTCCCTGATGCCATCGACCCCCCCCAGGGCCGAGCTCTGCCCCTCACGCTCTGATTCTCTCTTCCCAGCGAATGTGACTCTGGATCCAGACACGGCGCATCCCCAGCTCCTCCTGTCGGAGGATGGGAAACGTGTGAGATGTGGAGAGACAGAGCAGCCACTGCCTGACACCCTGGAGAGATTTGACTCTGAGCGCTGTGTGCTGGGCCGTGAGGGCTTCACCTCAGGCCACCATTACTGGGAGGTGGGGGTGGGGCAATACTGGGCTGTGGGGGTGGCCAGAGAGTCTGTGAGCAGGAAGGGATGGATCAGCCTGAGCCCCAAGGGTGGGATCTGGGCTGTGGGGAGATCGTGGGGGGATCAGTTCCAAGCTCTCACTGACCCTGAGACCCCCCTGACCCTGAGCCCCCCCAGCAGGATCCGGGTTTGCCTGGACTGTGACCGGGGGCAGGTGACATTTATCGATGCTGATACCCAGGCCCCGATCTTCACTTTCCCTCCGGGCTCCCTCCCTGGGGAGAGAATCCGACCTTGGCTCTGGGTGTGCGACACAAACACCCAGCTCAGCCTGTGCCCCTGACACCCATCTCTGTAGCCTCACACCCCTGGCTCCTCATCTCTGTGACCCCAGAAGCTCCTCCCCCTCCCTCACAAATCCAGAGAAGGGAGGTGGAAGAAACCTATTGCAGCCCCAGGGAGCAGACATGTCCTGAAGGGTAGAGGTTGGGGGCTGGGCAGGCACAGAACTAATAGCCAGGCTGGGGACAGGCGGAGGTGGGGGTTTGGCCTGGGATGGACAGGTGGAGACGGGGGCTGGGAGGGGACAGGCAGAAAACAATAAAACAAGAATAAAGGGACAGTCCTACAGAAATGGCGACAAATAGAAGAGTGACAGGCTGGGCTTTGTGACTGGGAAACCGGCCCGGGGCAGTGTCACGCGGTGGTGCCCATCGAGGAGGCAGCCCAGGAGCACCAGGTGGGAGATGCTTCTGCCTGTGCCTCATGAAAGCCCTACGGGCCCCAGGTTTATCCCTGCCCAAGGCCGGGCCAGCTGTTCCCAGGCGGCTGCTCCAAGGGAGGCAGCTCAGCGAAGGGGCTAGTGTCCGAGGGGTGAGCTCCGGGGACAGTGGGGAAAGATCCAGACTCCTTTCGGCCGACACTGGGAGTCTCCGCACGCTGACGGTGAGAACGGGGCCAGCTGCTCACTGGGCACCTGTCACCCGCCTGGCAGGGGGAGGGGCAGCAAGTGGGGCCGGGTTCAATATCTGGGGGTTCCCTTGCAACAATGCAACACGGACCCTGCTCTGTCCCCACCCAGTCACCTGGGAAAATTGCACCCCACCCTGGCTTCCTCCTTTCCCCAGGGGTGGGCAACCTTAGCTCTGCCTCAGGCTCCACCCTGCACCCCAAAGCCAAACCCCAGCCCCGCACCTTCCCAGCCCCACCCCCTTCTCGGGGGCCAGAGGTACCGGGGGGGGATGGAAGAAGGCCCCCGGCTTGCTCCAGTGTCCACACTCTTGCTCCAGTGTCACTGCCAGGGATGGAAGCGACTAGTTGACTCTCCGATAAGCAGAAGCTTAGTGGATAGTGGACTAGTGAAGTGACTTGTGGCTTCCCCCCTTGCTGCCTCTGTTGGAGAGAGGCAGCAAGGGGGGGAGCAGGAGCCAGTGTGGGGGGGAGTCAGCCAAATCCCAGCGTGTAGTCGATTAGCAAATTCATCTAAATATCACCCCCCTGGTCACCGCCCTGCTGCACCCCCGGCCCCCGGCCAGCTGTTGTCTGCTCCTCTATAGGAACCTCCTTTGATCGGGCTCTTCAGGCCCTGCCCTGCCCCAGTGTCTGTTTCTCTGGGGGGGGGGGGGGCGTCTTTGCTGAAGCAGTCTGGGCACAAACACGGCTCCACAAGTGAAGCCTGTTCCAGGCAGCTCTGAGCCCAATGAGACTCCTTTGGAGCTTTCTTCATTCTGTCCATGAACTGCGGTTCCACTGGGCCTAGGTCTCTGGGGTCCAGGACAGGCCGCCCAGCAGGGACATCTCTCTCCACCCCACTGTATGGGGAGATTTTGGCAAATCCGGTAATGAGCCTGAACCACTATTGCTTACTGCTGGAACTTTAGCAACCAAGCTAGCAGGCCAATAAACATGCCTAGCCAGCAACTTCAGCATGACCACAGTCAGGGAGTGGGAAGAAGGGAGTTTGAGTGCCACAGGGAAGGCAGCTTGACCCCTGAGTCCTTCCCTGGGGCCCAAATCTCCAGTGAAATCACTGAGCTATACATTTAGGAAAACAGGAAGCTTGTCTAAATGCCCTAGGACATAGACCTGTCAGGGCCCCGGGCATGGGGTCTCTGAAAAAGAAAAAACGCATCTGCCAAAAGTGATGATCAGAAGAAAACCTCTTGCCTAACCTTTAAAAAGTGCTTGCCTGACACGTGTTTGAGTGACATGTTATTGTAAATACTAATGGATAAACAGGGAAGGAAAGTTTGAGTTAGTGGGACAATTTGGGGGACACTTAGTGGGATGCCTTGAGGACTCTTCCCATCTGGACACATCTCTGTCCCCACCAGCAGATGGCAGACTGGCCATCGGAAGCCTGGCGGGTGTCATTCGAGAGCCACACTCAACTTTGGTAACTATCGTGGGAGGGAGGGGGGTTACTAACCTATTGTGGACGTCTGTAAGTGCTTAAAACTAAGTAAAGTTTACCTGTAAGTGAAAGCGCTCTTGTGTTGTGCTGTTTGTACCATCTATCTATTGGTTAGACGACCATGTCTCCCATGAATTATTTTCTGACACCACCTCACAGAGAATAAAAGTTACCAAGAGGCTTGGGTTGAAAGAACCCTGGGTAACAACCCCTCCCCCTTCCCAGGGTTCTGGCATCCCAGCCCCCTCTTTGCGGGCACAGTTCAGGGGAGGGCGACCCTCTCTTTCAGGGCAGGTTCGGCACAGTTCTGCTGCCCTTTGCCCGTCCAGTAAAGCAACACCCCTGCCAAGAACTTGTCACTGCCCCTGCACTCAGTACGATGGTGATTTGTACCCAGCGCCAGCCCAGGTGGATCCCTCGGCCAGCCCAGCTGTGTGGTACCACAGCAGGGGTGTGTGTGCAAACACAGCCTAGTCCGGAAGCCTTCCCCCTCCCCAGCTGGCTATCGGGGCAGAGCTCGCTCAGACCCTGTGAATCCACCAAAACCACCTGGACCGTGACACCTCCCTGCATGTCAGCGGCACAGAAACCCACCTTGGGTGCTTGTGCCCTGCTCTCATTTCTCGCCATTTCCTGCGCCCCCCCCTCCTCCTTTGGCCCTTCCCTGCCCAGCAGTCCTGCTGCGCCCACACTGCCTCCTGTGGGCGGTCGCCCAGACACAGTGCCGGGGACGTGGGGAGGCCTTCCAGCAGAGGCAGGCCGTGAGTTACGCAGCGTGTGTGCACCCCTCGGGGCTATGCTTGTCCGACAGAGCTCGGGGCCCGCTGGGCTGTAATACACTCAGGTTTGGGCAGCGCAGATGGAACAACCCAGTTAGGAAGCACAATAAAGATCCGTGTCTGCGTGTGGGGCTGTGTCTGTACTGGCGAGTGGGAGGCCGGGGATGGAGCGCTGCCGAGATTTGCTGCCCCCACCAGGGAGAGAAGGGAGCACACGGGCGGGGGATGGGCCCCTACTCAGGGCTGCAGAAGGAAGGGTGGGAAGGGCCTGGACTCCTCACAGTGATGGTTTGGCCCAAATTTCTCCGCCAAGTCCCCCATCCACTGAGTGTTTCTCTGCCCCAAGAACTCCCAGGCCACGTCTAGGTTTCGGGAGCTAGGGTTGCCAGATGGTCTCCCAAAAAATACCGAACATGCAGGCTAAAATTTTGTTGAACAACAAAAACAAAAAAGCCCAAACACGGGCTAAAAATTGTTGTCGAGTAAAAAAGAAAAAAAAAAACACTGGCACAAACACGCATGCTATGTTTAATACTTGACTTTTTTATCTGCAGTCTTATTATAAACAGTCTTCATCCTACACCATCTCTATGTAAAGAGGCTTAGAAGTACCTGTGCAAATGTGCATGCTATTTTCGTTGTTTTCTATTTCTCTAAAGCTCAGGCTATAGAAGAATTTAGAAGAACTCCTTTCTATCCTGCAGATGAAATGATTGTAGAGAACTGCCAGCGCCGATCGCACGCCGCCTCCCAGCTACTCCCCCTGCCCTCGCTAGGCTTCTGGGCTTCTGGGACTCTCAGGCTGGGAAGCGGGGCCACGATTGGCACTAGAAGCCTGGCGTGGGGAGTGGCTGGGACTCCCCGCCCCTCCCCCGCCCCTGCTAGGCTTCTGACGTGCCCAGAGTGGCGATCGTGGCCCCGCCTCCCAGCTGGGACTCCCAGGCTGGGAGGTGGGGCCGCGATCGGTGCTGGGAGCTGGGAATCTGCGATTGCGCAGAAGCTTGGTGGGGGCGGGGGAGTCCCAGCCACTTCCCCCCGCCCCCGCCAGGCTTCTGCGCAATCACAGGCTCCTAGCGCCGATTGTGGCCCTGCCTTCCAGCTGCTCCCCCCGCCCACGCCAGGCTTCCATCCGGTGCGCAGCCGGAAAAATCAGAAAATACCGGACATTGCACATGTCCGGTATTTTCTGATTTTTTTTACCGGACAGAGAACACAAATACCAGACTGGCCGGTAGATTACCGGCTACTGAACAGGAGCTAGAGCAGCCTGCATGTTAGGTCACGCCCGGCCCAGCCTGTGTGCTCGCTGGCAGGGCCCAGGAACAGCCAGGCCATGCCGGCCCGTCTCTGCGACTGCCCCGCGCTCCGGGGTCTCAGCTTTCGCTGGGTGTTCGCCTGCGTCTCCAGCCGCCCTGGTTGTGATGAACACCTGAAAGCGGTGCCCATGGGGAAGGGCCACAGGGAGCTGTGAGACCTGCCCCGTCCTTCAGGGAGGGTGCGCTCAGGGCCCGGGGACGGGCATTTAAATAGCAATCGTTAACGATTCCGTTCCCCGCGCGAGCGCAGAGGGAGAGACACAGCCCAGCCCCACTCCCTGCCCGCGCCACCTCCACCCCTTGCTACAGGCGGGTGCTGTGGGGGAGATGAGCCCCAATGAAGAGGAGCCCGGCCCAGAGAGCCCAGGGGTGTGTTCTCATCCCCCACGGGGAGCCCCTTGGAGCCCGTCAGCAACACCAGCCTGTTCCCAACATGCACCATCCCCTGGGACAGGCCCTGCTGTGTCCTTTCAGTGACTCACAGGGGTAGAGCTTCCAAGAGTCCAGACACCCTCTGCCCTCTGAGGGGAGGCAATGGAGGAGAGGGGGGGATTTGGGCTCCTGTGGGGGAGGGGACTGGAATGGGAGCAATGAGCCACCCAGGCCCAGCACTGGCAGGGGAGCCTTTCCCGTGTTTGGGGACCAGCAGCCTCCAGAGCCCTGCCCCAGCCGGCCACTGTCTGACGGGTGCACGGCCCCGGGGCATGACGGCCTGTGTCCCCCTTGGGCCCTTCTCCCAGGTAGAGTCGGCAGCCGCAAGGGCTGGGTCAGTGTCTGGGGGTTCCCCTGCTGCTGGGCCCCAGGACAGGCCTCCCTCCCCAGCCACGGCAGGGCCAGTCCCGGGCTGGGTTGGCGCCGTGGGAGGGGAGTCACAACAGGTGTGAGAAGACCATCCATGGCTGGGTTCAAAACAAGTAGGGGAATCTGCCTGGGCAGGTCTGGGTGTGGGTCCCCCTATGTCACAACTTCCCTGCAGGAAATCACAGGTGGACATGGCAAGAATCCGCACTGAGAGCCCCAGGTGCAGAACCACGTTCCCTGGAGGGAGGGGGGAGCTAGAAAGTTCTCAGGGGTGCAAATGGAGTAAACAGGTCTACACCGTGACATATTAGGACATATTAGGATGAGCTAAATCATCCTGCATTGGACGGGGCAGGGACAGGGGCATCCAGAGGCCCCCAAACTGTGGATGGAGGCAGGAAAAAACCACAAAAAGTCTCTGCCTCACAGTATATTTTGCAATAACGGAAGAGGCAGCGAACAGCCTGGCAGAGGAGGGGAGACAGGAAATCAGGCTGCGGAAGAGACGTGACTGAACATTGAGAGGGGAGGCAGAGATGACTTCGGGGTTCCCACTGTGTGTGTGGGGGGGGGAGGGGTGGCAGGGCTGAGGTTTCCATGCCCATGAGCAGGACAGCAGAGATTTCTCCCTGCCTGCTCCTCTTGTGCATGTCGGGGGAGGTTTCACTGTGGGTCGAGGTACCTGGAATTCCCCAGCCCCCCGAGTGCGGCAGCTCCCCATGACCACGGTTCCCTACTCCACTTACCGTTCATGTTCTCCTGGGCGCTGGGTGCTGCAGGGAACGTCTGACCATCCAGCTCAGCTCTGGCTCAGGGCAGGAGGACTCCAGCCGGGTGCGCACTCCCCCTCGGCCTGCGGCTGGACAGGACACAGCAGGGAGCGGTGACCCCATCGCCCATCACAGTCTGGTCCTGGGTGCCGGGCCCAATGCAGGAGGGTGCAGGGGGAGCCCCTCACCAGCCATGGAGAGAAGCCAGGCGGGTGGGCAAATTGACCATGAGCCCCGTACACCCTGTACAACTGGGTCTGGCAGAGGGGGGCTCTGTCTGTGGGGCACAGACTGGCAATTGGTCAGAGATGCGGGTTAGGAGGTGGAAAGGGGGCTCTATGTGTGGGGCACAGACTGGCAGTCAGGGACATGGGACAGGTGCTAGAACAGTGGGCTCTGTAGGACACAGACTGGCAGTTAGTCAGGGCTGTGGGGTAGGAGGTGGCCAAAGGAGGATCTGTCTTTGGGGCACAAGTGGCAGTTAGGATCATTGCGGGGGGCTGGCAGAGGGGGGGCTCTGTCTTTGAGGGACAGACTAGCAGTTAGCTAGAGATGTAGGACTGAGGCTGGCATAGGAGGGCTCTGTGGGGTGGGGTGCAAACTTACAGATAGTCAGGGATATGGGGGAGGGGCTGGCAGAGGGGGTCTCTGTCTGTGGGGCACAGACTGGCAGTTAGGAATGTGGGGGAGGGCCTGAGAGAGGGGGACTGTCTCTGGGGCACAGACTGGCAGTTAGTCAGGGATGTGGGGGAGGAGCTGAAAGGGGGGGGCTCTATCTGTCTGTAGGGCACAGACTGGCAGTCAGGAACATGGGGGACAGGCTGGAAGTGGGGTCTCTGTCTGTGGGGACAGACTAGCAGTTAGCTAGGGATGTAGGGCCGAGGCTGGCAGAGGGGGGCTATGTCTGTGGGGCACAAACTTACAGATAGTCAGGGATATGGGGGAGGGACTGGCAGAGGGAGGCTCTGTCTCTGGGGCACAGACTGGCAGTTAGGGATGTGGGGCAGAGACTGGCAGAGGGGGATTATGACTTTGGGGCACAGACTGGCAGGTAGTCAGGGACATAGGGTAGGGGCTGTCAGAGGGGGGTCAGTCTGTGGGGGCAGACTGGCAGTTAGGGATGTGGAGAAGGGCTGAGAGAGGGGCTCTGTCTCTGGGGCACAGACTGGCAGTTAGTTGAGGATGTGAGGGGCTGTTGGAGGCTGGCTCTGTGGAAACTGACTGGTAGTTAGTTAGGGTATGTCTACACTACCACCCTAGTTCGAACTAGGGTGGTTAATGTAGGCATTCGAAGTTGCAAATGAAGCCCGGGATTTAAATATTTGCATCTTGCCAGGCGGGCGCCATTTTTAAATGCCCTTAGTTCGAACTCCGTGCCCGCGGATCTCTAATTCGAACTACCGTTACACCTCGTTCGAACTAGGGTGGCAGTGTAGACATACCCTTAGGGATGTAGGGCAGAGGCTGGCTGGTATTCAGATACGTGGGGAGGCGCTTGCAGAGCTGACTGAGGGGGGTTCTGTCTTTTGGGCAAAAACTGGCAGTTAGTCAGGGATTTGGAAATTGGCTGGTAGAGGGGGGCTCTGTCTGTGGGGCAGAGACTGGCAGTTAGGGATGTGGAGTAGGGGCTGGGAGAGGTAGATTCTGTATTTGGGGACAGACAGGCAGTCAGGGACATGGGCAGAGGCTGGCAGAGGGAGGCTCTGTCTCTGGGGTACAGACTGGCAGTTAGGCAGGGATATGGGGCAAGGTCTGGCCGAGAGGTGCCCTGTGGGGCTCAGATTGGCAGTTAGTCTGGTACATGAGAGAGGGGCTGGCAGAGCGGGGCTCTGTCTTTGAGGGACAGACTGGCAGTTAGTCAGAGATGTGGGGTATGGGCTGACAGAGGGGGGCTCTGTCTGTGGGGCAGAGACTGCCAGTTAGGGATGTGGAGCAGGGGCGGGCAGAGGGGGCTTTGTCTGTGGGGCACAGATTGGCAGGTAGTCAGGGATGTGGGAGAGGGACTAGGAGAGGGGGGCTCTGTCTGTGGGGTGCAGACTGGCAGTTAGTCAGGGATGTGGGGCTTGGGCTGGCAGAGGGGGCTCTGTATGTGCAGCTCAGACTGGTAGTTAGTCTGCCACATGTAGGAGGGGCTGTTAGTGGACGGCTCTGTGTGTGGGGCACAGACTGGAAGTCTGAGATATAGGGCAGAGATTGGCATGGGGGGCTCTGTGTGTGCGGCACAGATTGGCAGTTAGTCTGGTACATGGGATGGTTGATGACTGATAATATGAGACTAGCTTGTCTCATGTGGGTGTCTGGGTGGGGAAGTTTCTAGGATGCGGGAGATGGGGAGTGGGATTTGGATGGGGGTGGCACAGGCAATGGTGGGCTGTGTGTGCACTGATGATACAGGATGCAGAGTTAACGGGTAGAAAATCTTCACACCTGGCCTGTGTTTCGGGGGCAGCTAGACCAGCCGATGTGGTTTCTGGTGCTTCCTTTGAGCATCCCCTCCGGGAGCAGGTAGGGGCTGTTGTATTCACTAGTCTGATGATGATGATGATGATGGAGGAAATGTTGCAGTTCAGCTGAGTGTGAGCAAAAGCAACACACACACCCAGGAGAAAACACGTCCTAGTTACAGTGCCCCAGTGCACCCCTCAGATCCCTCTTTTAGCCTCTAGGCCTTGTGCTACTGGGAACCTCTCCTGGGAGCTCACTCTCTGCCCCTCTTCAGAGTCCTAGAATCACTGGGCTGGAAGGGACCCGAGGAGTCAGCTAGTCCTGTTCCTTCTCAGAGCAGGACCCAGCCCAACTCAATCATCCCAGCCAGGGCTTTGTCAAATCTGGCCTTAAAATCCTCTCAGGACAGAGATTCCCCCACTTCCCCAGGCCTCCCGTTCCAGGGTTTCACCAGCCTCAGTGAAATCGTTTCCCCTAATATCCACCACAGAGCTCCCCAACTGCAACTCGAGACAGTCGCTCCTTGCGATCCCCTCTCTGGCCATGGAGAGACCCTCTTAGGCCTCTTCCTTGCCTACTTCCTCTGCCTTATACCACCCCCAGCACAACTGGCTGTGAGCCCCAGGCTGGACCTCCCTCCTCAGACCTCGCTCTGGTCAAACAACAAATAGCCTGGTAGCACTTTATAGACCAATAAAACATGTTGATGGGATCATGAGCTTTGGCGGGCACAGCCCACTTCTTCAGATGACCAGGGCCTGGGGGGTGTATCAAACCTGCCCTGAGAATCAGCCCCCCCCAGTCCTGCTGGGCCTGCTCCCAGAGGGAGCGGAGTATAAAAGCCTCTGGAGCCGCTCAGGCTGGGCCGACTGCAGGAGGAGGAGGATGCGCAGGGAGCTCCGGGCCCAGGGGAGCCGAGCTGGCAGGAGCCTCCAGCAGCAGCCATGGCCAGGGAGGCCCTCGGACAGGCCGTGCCCACAGGCCGCGTGAGGGGCAGACGCCAGGGCTGGTAGGAAGGTGCCCAGGGTGGGGATTGTCCCTCGGGAGCTCAGCGTGTGGCGGTCAGAGTCCCTGCTCCACGACCAACAGGGCCCAGGGCTTGGGCCCAGGGACTCAGGGGCTCAGGCAACTGGGTGTGAATGGGAGCGTTTGTGCTGCCCAGCTCCCATCGGCGGCCCTTGAACTCACATGAGTGGGAGGAATTGGACCAGCTGCCCCGCACTCAGCAGAGGGAAACGTGGGCTCCCCAGTGCTGAGCTGCTCCAGACAATTCTTTCCCCGCCGTGGGGCTGGGGGCTCTGGCCAGAACACTCCTGCTCTGACTGACCCCGTGTCTGGGGGTGGGAAGGAATTGTCGGATGGGCAGAGCCCATGGGGGTTGGGTGGATGCGGCTGCCTCCCTCTGCAGAGTCCTGGGCTGGGTTCAAGTTGTGCAATGGGGGATTCTCCATGCCTTGCCATCGCTGAGCCATGACATGAGGGCCTCAGTAACTCAGCCAGGGTGAGTGGGGCTGGGACTGGAGGGGTGGGTGAGGTTCTCGGACCTGCAAGGAGCAGGAGCTCAGCCCAGATGACCATGATGGTTCCTTTGGACCTTCAAGTCTGAGCCCAGGAGACCAGCGTTTGGGCTGCTCTGGGACTCCTGACCCCAGCTCTGACCCACAGCCCCTGCTCTGACTGCTAGGCATGACTGCTCCAGCCAGGAGTCTGGGAGGGCTTTGCCTCGGGAGGGGCTGCTGTGATGGCAACAGAAACAACCCTTCTATGCCTGTGGGCTGCATCCCAGCGAGGGGGCTCTGCTGGCACCACTCTGTCCCCACAGGCCCTGGGGTGTAGCCTCCCCCTCGGCTGTCATGGGAAAAGTGTTTCAAGTCCTCTGGTTTGCAGGGAATGGCTGAGACCGACCCGAGTGTGTGCTTAAGGCCCAGAAAGCAAAGCTCATACAATCAATGATTGGTTTATTTCTCTTCAATCTCTTTATTTTAAACCAATCTCAAATTTTTTTTACTTGGCTCCTGCTGTTGCTACACCTGAGGTGGGTGGAGATTTTGGCATCGAGGGAACATCTCTCAAACACCACGAATCACTTCTGCTCTTCCAGGCAATGCAGGAGAAGGAAGCAGGGACTCCAGAGTCAGCGGGAGGCTGGATGCATCTCGGCTGGCCCCAGTGGCCAGCAGACACAGAGTTTTGGGCCTGGCTGAGCAGCAGGTTTCTTTCCCAGGAGTCTCTGGCCACTCCCTGCCATAGGTGCTGCCGTGTGAGCCCTGCCCTGGCCCTGGGCGTTCCTGGCCAGGCCCTCCCTTTGCTCCTCCACTCTCCATCCAGGCAGATCTCTGAGTTGGGGAAACCTCCCCTGAGAACCTACCGCCTCCTCCGTGGAAGTGGTGGGAAAGGGGCTGCCAGGAACTCCTGGCCGTGGTGGCCCTTGGGGTCGTAGAGGAATCCCCTAGTGCAGCGTTTCTCCCCCTGGGGGTCCCTGCCCAGAAGGGGGCGGCAAGGCGAGGGCAGGAGGGTCGCTCACGGGGGCACCGGATGTTTGGGCTTTCCCAGCCGTGGCCTCGTGTTCAGTCCCCAGGTCCCCATCCCGGCGGAGTTTGGAAATAAGAAGAAATGTCCCTGATCTCTCCTGGCCTCCCAAGCTGGGCGGCTGGAGGAGCAGCTGCTCTCTGCCGCCCAACCTGGCCAGCAGCGGCGCAGACGGAAGGGTGGCAACAGCATCGCTGCCTCCACTTCCTCCTGCGCTGCTGCTGCTGCTGGCACTGACTTCACAGCTGGGATCCCGCTTGCTCTGGCCACCCAGCTTGGAAGGTAGCGATGCCACCAGCAGGGGGGCAGAGGGAAGGATGGCAATGGCAGGCCACACCCCCTTCCTTCTGCCCTGCTGCTGGTAGCGGAACTGCCCTCGGAGCTGGGCACCTCCCCTGTGGCCACTGCTCTGTGATCCCCCAGCGGAGAAGGCAGCCCTGCCAGCAGCAGTGAGGAAGGAAAGGTGGCAACAACGTGCCAGGCCACCCTGCCTTCTGCACTGCTGCTGGGAGCAGCGTTGACTTCTGAGCTGGGTGACCCATCAGTGACCACCCCTCACTCGCTGCTCAGTGGAGCCCTGTCAGAATTGGGCCTCACAACAGCAACCACTGCTCTGCTGCTGCCCAGCTACAAAGGCATCACCACCGCCTGCTGCGGCGCAGAAGGAAGGGCTGAGATACCAGACCAGGCCCCCCTCCCTTCTGTGCTGCTCCTGGCGGTGGCGCTGACTTTGCAGCTGGGTGTCCTGCCAGCATGCGCCGCTCTCAGGCTACTCAGGGTGTGTCTAGACTACAGGGTTTTGTCAACAAAAGTGGACTTTTGTCGACAAAACTATACCTTCGTCTACACTGCCGCTGAGGTCTGTCGACACAACATCGACAGAACTCAGCAGTTTTGTCGACGACTGTAAACCTCATTCTCTGAGGAATAACGTCTTTTGTCCACAGAGTTCTGTCGACAGAAGGCATTATTGCATCTACACTGTCCTTTTTGTCTACAATGTCATGTCGACAAAGCAGCTTGCTTTGTCTACAGAACTGGATGTAGTCTAGACACTCTTTGTCGACAGAAGCTTTGTCGACAGTATCTGTCGACAAAACTTCTGTCGACAAAAGCGTGTAGTCTAGACGTACCCTCAGTGTGGCAGGCAGGGCTGCCCCTAGCAGTTGCACAGAAGGGACGGCGGCAGTCGCAGACCTTCTGTGCCTCTGCTGGGGGCAGACGCCCTTGTGCGCATGATGCCTGCGCACTCTAGCTGTCCAGCTGAGAAGTGAGAGGCACGGCCAGCAGCGGCACAGCAGGGAGGGTGGCGATACCAGACCAGCTCCCCTCCCTCCTGCGCTGCTGCTGGCGGTGGGGTTGCCATCCAGGTTGGGCACCTGACCCCTTATAACTGCCCCCAGCCTCCCCATTAGTAGGCAGTGCCACTACCAGCAGCAGTGCAGAAGGAAGGGAGGCACCGCCACACCAGGCCACCCTCCCTTCTGCGCTGCTGGTGGTGCTGGCGCTGCCTTCTCACAGGAAAAGGGGTGAAAAGGGGGTACTCCGAAGGAGCAGCGCCGCCTGGAGCCCGGCATTGCCAGGGGTCTCAGAATCCCCTGCTGACTCCAGGCTCCGTGCAGGTGCTTCCACTCTGAAATGCACAAGAGCCTCCAGGATCCTGTGCCTTTCAAAGCGGAAGGACCCTCGTAAAGCCCGGAATCAGTGGGACTTCCTGCTGGCCCCGGACTGCACACAGATTTTGAAGTGCACAGGAGGCCCTGCTGGGGCCCTTGTACAGTTCAAAGTGCAGAAAGTGCCCATCGACTAGTCGAGTAGCCAATGGAAATTCTATCGACTACTCGACTCGTCCATGAATCGTTATTTAACATCCTTACCCAGCAGCAGCGGTGCGGAAGGCAGGGAGGCAAAGCTGCAGCAGCCCACCTGCCTTCTGCACTGTTACCGGAGACAGCAGGGATTGTCCAGCTGCCTGGTGTGAGAAGTGGCACTGTCACCAGCGATGGCAGAGAAGGACGAGGGGAGCACCGTCCAGGGCCGCCCTCCCTTTTTGCTAGGGATGTCAGACAGGGAGTCATTGAACAAACATGTCACTGCATCAAACTGTGGCAATTCCACGATTATTCGATAGTCCCTGGGGCCTGAGTCAGCAATGCGGGGCTGCACCCGCATCCCACACAGCAGACAGAGGCTGCACCGGCATCCCACACGGCAGCCTCTGTGCGACAAGAGCTTGTGCCAGCCCCGGACAGAGGCTGCTCTGCAGCAGCCTCCTCTGCAGTGTGAGAGGCAGGAGCAGGCAGCTCTGCAGAACAGGTGCTCACAGAGAACTAGATTTTAAGTCAGCTCCCCTCGAGCCCCCCTCCACCCCTGCCCCCTGCCTCTGTGCAAGGCAACAAGGGAGGAACGGGGGCTCCGTGGATCTGGCATGTGTGGAGAGCCGGCTTAGAAGACAGTTCCCCGTACATCTCATCTCATGTCTGCCCTGCCCCCACGCTGATAGAGAGGCAGCAGTGGAGGGGGATGGGTGAGACGTGGTTCCATAGGAGCTGATACACGTGGGGAGCTGTCTTAAAAGCTGCTTCCCGTGTGCACCAGCTCCCGCCTGCCCCCCTCCCCTCCATGTTGCTGCATCTCTAGGAGAGGCTGCAGCACGTGGTGGGGGCCAGGCAGCTCTATGGGATCTGGTGCTCATGGGGAGGCAGCTTGAAAGCTGGCTCCCCACAGACACCAGCTCCCATCTTCCCCCCCTCCCCCTTGCTGCTTCTGTTCCTGAGGCAGCCGGGGGAGGGGTGTGTGGAGTCGACAGGATTAACCAATAAGCCCAGACGTATCGCTTAATCGTGTAGCCGACTACACACGTTGACATCCCTAGTTTGTGCTGCTGCTGCTATCGGCGCTGCCCTGTGAAGTAGCCCCTGGCCAGTGGCACCCGCTCTCTGATCTCCCAGTTTGGGAGGCAGGGCTGACACCCGCCGCGGTGCCAAAGGAAGTGCCGCAATCCCACCCGTCCTGCACTTCCTGCTGCACCGCTGTTGGGAGCAGCACTGACTGCCGAGCGGGTGACCAGAGAGTTGTGACTGCTCCTGGGGCACCCAGCTCGGAAGGCAGGGCCACCGCCAGCAGTGGTGCAGAAGTAGGAGTGACACACCACACGGAGCCACCCTGCTTCTGTGCTGCTGCTGGCAGGGAGCCGTCGTCTAAGCTGAGCCTCTGGCCAGCAGCCACTGCTCTCCAGCCACCCAGCTCAGAAGGCAGCCCCACACCCAGCAGCACTGCCCCCTTCCCTCTGTGCTGCGGCTGGTGCTGGCGCTGACGTCTGAGCTGGGTGACCTGCCAGGGGCCACTGCTCTGCAGCCACCCAGTTCGAAAGGCAGCCCCACCGCCAGCAGCAGTGCAGAAGGAAGGGTGGCAATACCGTACCAGGCCTCCCTTCCTCCTGTGCTGCTGCTGTCAATGGGGCTGCCCCCAAACCGGATGGCCAGACAGTAGCCGCTGCTCTCCAGCCACTCAGCTGGGAAAGCCAGGAGAAATCCGACAGTTTTTAATATTTCCAAACATCTGCCCAGAGGAAGATTTGAGGGCCAAAGACGAGGTCATGGCTGGGAAAACCCAGGTGGCCAGTGACCCTGCTCGGGAGCCCCCTCCCCTGGCCCTGGGACCCCCTTTTGGGTTGGGAGCCCCAGCTGGAGAAAGGCTGCACTAGGGGATTCCCCAATGACCCTGAGGACCAACAGGGCCAGGAGTTTCTGGCAGACCTTTCCCACAACTTCCAGGGAATACGCCGGAACTAGGGCCCCATCGCGTCCCCCTGCAACCTCGCCCATTTCACAGCCAGAGCGTTTCCACGCTGCTCCCTGTCACACTCCTGGGGGCTTCCGTGGGAAATTTCCTGGCTCTCTGACCGGGCGGGTCCTGGCCCAGACTAGGATTGTGTGCGGTGGGGGTGGGGGACATCCCAAGAGTGACAATTTCACTTCCCAGCAGCCTGCGGGAAAGGGCTAGAGCCGTTTCACCCTCACTTCTCCCTGCCCCTCAGGGTGGCTCTGATCTGCCCCCTCCGAGAGTGCCCATGTTGGGGCAGGACAACTCCTGTCCCATCTCGGCAGGGCCAGGCGAGCAGCTGGTGCCCCAGGCCCCTCGCCACATGGGGAGCTCAGACTCCCCATCCCCCTCCTCTCCCCCTGTTGCACGTCTCCTGGCTGTGAAATGGGTGGGGCCCTAGTCAGGTTCCCAGGGACCTTTACCCCCCACAGAGCAGGGGTGGGGAACCTTTGCTGGGTCGGGGCGACTGACCCACAGAGAAATCCATGGGGGGCTGCACACAAGTGAGAAACAACCCCCCTCCCCTCCCCAGCGTGGGCCCCCAATGCAGGGGGGAGCCCCGACCTTCAGGGGCCAGATCCCTGCAAGCCGGGGCTGCATCCGGCCCCCGCGCCTGAGGTTCCCCACCCCTGCCGTAGGGATCTGCACTGGATGGGAGTCTCTCTGGGAAGGGCCTGGACAGGCCACGAGTGCCCAGGGCAGGGCTGCGAGGCGCCGTGCTTGCTGTGACTTCTGTGCCCGGCTTCCTGGCTGAAGGGCACCGGCAGCCCGAGCTCGGGTCAGGGGGAAGCGGCGCGACGGGGAGGCCCCTCGGTCTGTTCCAGGCTTCAGCAGGTCCCCGAGGTGCAGCCCCCGTCTGGCCTCTCTGCCCATGTCGGCCGGTTTCCTCTTCTGCTGCCCTGGTCCCGTGTGTGACCTCTCCTGGTCCTGGCTGCTGGGCTGCTTGTTTAGTCTTCAGTCTGCACTGTGACACGCCCCATCCCTGGGCTGGAATCGTCTCCGTCGGGTCGTTGGGTCCAGCCCGCGCCTGGTTCCGAGGTGACGGCTGCTTCTCCCGCCACGAAGCCTGTGGGCTCCCAGCTTCCGTCTGGCAGAGCTTGCCTTAGGGCAGGGCGGCCTAGTGGCTGGAGTCTGTAACAGGCCCCTTTTCTCAGGGCAGTTTGGCCCAATGGCCATAGTCAGCATTTTGCCCCTTTTCTAAGGGTAGTATCGCCCAATGGCCAGTGTCAGTACCTTGCCCCTTTTCTCAGGGCAGTGTGGCCCAATGGCTAGTGTCACTACATTGCCCCTTTTCTAAGGGCAGTGTGGCCCAATGGCCAGTGTCAGTACGTTGCCCCTTTTTCTAAGGGCAGTGTGGCCCAATGGCCAGTGTCAGTACCTTGCCCCTTTTCTAAGGGTAGTATGGCCCAATGGCCAGTGTCAGTACGTTGCCCCTTTTTCTAAGGGCAGTGTGGCCCAATGGCCAGTGTCAGTACATTGCCCCTTTTCTAAGGGCAGTGTGGCCCAATGGTCAGTGTCAGTACATTGCCCCTTTTCTAAGGGCAGTGTGGCCCAATGGCCAGTGTCAGTACGTTGCCCCTTTTTCTAAGGGCAGTGTGGCCCAATGGCCAGTGTCAGTACGTTGCCCCTTTTTCTAAGGGCAGTGTGGCCCAATGGCCAGTGTCAGTACCTTGCCCCTTTTCTAAGGGTAGTATGGCCCAATGGCCAGTGTCAGTACGTTGCCCCTTTTTCTAAGGGCAGTGTGGCCCAATGGCCAGTGTCAGTACATTGCCCCTTTTCTAAGGGCAGTGTGGCCCAATGGTCAGTGTCAGTACATTGCCCCTTTTCTAAGGGCAGTGTGGCCCAATGGCCAGTGTCAGTACGTTGCCCCTTTTTCTAAGGGCAGTGTGGCCCAATGGCCAGTGTCAGTACCTTGCCCCTTTTCTCAGGGCAGTGTGGCCCAATGGCCATAGTCAGTATCTTGCCCCTTTAGTCAGGGCTGTGCAGCCCAATGGCTACAGTCCATAAGTTCGCCCTGACTCACTGGGTTGTGCAGGTCCCTTTCCAGGGACAGGAGATGGGAAGGGGGGGGGGGCGTTCAATCCCCTGCGGGGGAGGGGAGGGCAGCTCTTCCTTCTCCCCTGGTGCCAAGCCCAGGGCCGGGTTGTGTCCGTGGCTCCAGTCCCGGCGTGAGCAGGAAAAGCTCCGACTGATGCTCTGACTCTGGCTGGCGGCTCCTTCCCCGCAGGCGACACCTGCCCTGGAGCCAGGCTCGGGGGAGGGCGGGGAGGGGAGCTGGCGCGTCCCCATGGCCGGGCTCCTCCTGTCCCAAGAGAGCAAGGGCCTGTCAGACACGGGGTCCCGGGACCCACGGGGGCAGTGGGAGCTTGGCCCTGGGCGGTGCCTCTCTACGGCCCCCCAGGGCCAAACCCCTCTGGCCTATCATTGCAGGAGCTGCTACCGCCTCCCTCCCCCCCCCCTTGCCAGCTGTTCCCCCACAGCATCCGGCTGCCCCAGGGCCCTGGCTGGGGCTGGGTCCCACTGGGCCGCATCCCTGGCCCCACAGAAGAGCTGGCGCCTTGGTGCCTGGGGAGGGGCTGGTCCTATATGGAGCGGGGCGGGGGAGGGGAGAGGCAGACTCACTCTCCCACGGGGCCGGTCCCAGAGGCTTTGGCGTGTTGCGACCGGGCTCCCATTCAGGGTTGCCAGGTGTCCAGTTTTCTACTGGACAGACCAGTTTTTGGGCCCTCTGCCCGGTCAAAACAGTCAGAACATACCGGACACGTGCAATGTCTGGTATTTTCTGGTTTAACGGCTGGGCGCCCGACGGAAGCCTGGCAGGGGGGGGGGAGAGTGGCTGGGAGTGGGGCGCGATCGGTGCTGGGAGCCTCTGGTTGGTGTGACGGTTTGGGGAGGAGGGGAAGCCCTGTCTGTGCTCCTGAGCGCTGGGCAAGCGCCTTGTGGAGCTGCAGCAGAACTCACTCGCGCTTCACCAGGACCGTGCGCGGAACAGGCAGCGCCCTGGGATCTGCACATGCCCGGCTAAGTCCCACTCCCCGCCGGCCGATTCACTCCCCCCAACCCCCTCCCGGCCAGCTGGTTCTCCCCCCTTCTCCTCCTGATCTTTTCCGGCCGGCCCCGCTGCCCCCGCCAGCCTTGCTTCCGGCGGCCAGTTCTCCCCTCCTCCCCCCGATCTCTCCCAGTCAGCCCCGCTGCACCTAATGCTCCCCCAGCCCTGCTTCCCGCCGGCTGGTTCCCCAACCCCATCTCCCCCACCCAGTCCCGCTGCCCCCGACCTGCCCTTCCCTCCCCGTCAGGCCTGCTTCCCACTGGCCGCACTGCCCCTCCCCCCACCCCCGCGGCCAACCCTACCTGCCTCCCGGCCCATCCCCCCACCCTCATCTGAGATCAAGTGTGTCCAATATTTTTTTTTAAACTCACCTGGTCACCCTACTCCCATTGCCGTATGGGAGCCTGGGCGGGGTCATTTCCGCAGGGCCCCTGGCCTGGCGTCTGCCGGTGTCTCCGCTCTAGGGGCCCGTTGCCCAGCGGGGTCCCTCACCTCTGGCGCAGCAGCAGTGGGCAGAGGGGTCAGGCCCCTCCCTGGCCGGCCGGCCGGTGTCCTTGGCTGGGCACCCGAGGGACAGTCCCAGCTGGGCCCCAAGCTCCCTCGTGGGGGCTGTGCTGAGCTGGGATGGAAGGGAGGAGATGGGGCCCCATCAGTGTCCTGCTCCCAGCTCCCAACCCCCCTGGGCCAGGCGCCTCCCTCCCCACGTCCCTCTGCGGGAGCCACTGGGGAGAGGAGCTAACGAGACCCCCAGCTCCTGGGGCAAAGGGCGGTGGGCAGCGCCCTCCTGGGGGACTTGCACCCCCACCTGGTTTTGCAAGGTTTTGGACTGGACAGTACCAGCCAGGCAGTGCGTAGCTGCACAGTAGAGAGGAGGGGGGCGGGTCTGGGGCAAGATGGAATCCTGGGGGCCGGACTCACTCGTGCTTCCCCGGGACCGTGTGCGGGACAGGCAGCACCCCGGGATCTGCGTGCGCCCAGGCCAGCCCCGCTCCCCACTGGCCGCTCCCCCCTCGGCCAGACCCGCTCCCCAAATCTCCATTCAAGCTAGCCCCCTGCTTCCCGCCAGCTGGTCCCTTCCCTCCCCTCCCCGCTCCCAGTTCTCCCCCCGACAGCCCTGCTACTCCCAACCTCCTCCCAGCCAGCCCTGCTTCCCACTGGCCGGTTTCCCCCGGCAATCTCCCTGGGCCAGCCCCCTTCCCCCCAGCCCCATCCCAGCCTCACTCCCCTCCCAGCCAGTCCCCCCCTTCCCGTTCTGAGATCACGTGTGTCTGGGATGTTTTTCAAACCCATCTGGTAACCCTACCAGGGGGACAAGCAGGGGCCCAGGGCCAGGAAGGAACCTGCTTGGAGCCAGGGCTGGAACATGGGTCCTTATCGTCCCTGAGTCTCCCCTGAGCCAGGAGAAGATGAACTGGGCCCAAGTCTGGCTCAGGCCCTGCTCTGACTCTGCCCTCCCCAGGGGTCACTCCCACCTCTCAACCCTGCTGCTGCCGGCCCTGCAGCCTGTGGGAGCCGCCTGCTCTCCCCGGGGTCAGGGGCCGGCTCAGAGGTCACTCACCTCCAATGCCGGGTGCGGGGGGGCAATTACAACCGGGCTCTGCTGCTTCCTGGGGCCTTGGCGCTCCCTTGGGATACTCTGGGCGCGATGCAGGAGCTGACACGTTGCGGGGGAGAGAGGTGGGGCAGGTCAATAGACCCGTGCCCAGCCTGTGCCAACGAGCTTCCACCCCCATCCCCGGGGCTGGGCCCTGGTGCTCAGGGGAGCGAGTTGGATCCATTGGGCACGGCTCTTAGGAAGGGCCTTGTCTCTCCAGACTAGGACAGTATGGATGGATCCCATGGTGGGGGAGGGCGAAGTTGTGTGGGTGGGGGGTGGGATTTGAGGCTCCTGTTCCCAGAGCCAGCCAGGCCTGATTTCAACTCCCATCTCCCAACCCTGTCCCTGAAGGAGGAAGGGCCCAACACAGCCTTGCCCAAGGGTCCCCAGTCTTCCCTTTCCTGCCCCCCACCCCCAGCGCTAAAGGAAAACAGCCTCCCCCTACTCGCCCATGCTCACCTCCCCGCTGTCTGAGCGCCCGTGTGGGGCTCTGCCCGCAGGTCCCCCTGCAGGGCCGGCCCGAGGCCAGACCCCGCCCGTGTGGAGCCTGCAAAGGAAGAGTAGCCGGGGTCACCGCTGGGAAACTGGGAAACCTCCTCCCTCTCCATGGTCCCCTGCTCAGCCAATCAGCAGGGAGATTGGGAGAGGGGGGTGGCCGAGAAGTCTCAGGGAACGTCCCAAGGGCTGTCCCAGTTCACCCCCCGAGGGGTCGGTCTCAGAGCGATTCCAGCCCCGCCTCTTTGGGGGGCTCCCACACAGCCAGAAAGGGCTGGGGGGTGTTTCTGAGGCTACTCTGCCTTGCAGCTGATGTCAGGGGATCTCCATGAGCTCAGCCCCCCACCCCCACAGCTCCTTCCCCACACAGGCCTTTGTGGCATCACCGCCCCCTCCCCCTGCACGGCTGGTGTCCTTCCCCCAGCCAGAACCTAGTTATACTTGGACAATCAGAGCCCAGGGCTGTACAACCAGCCACAGCCCAACCACTGCTGATGGGCACCACCAGCAAGTGTGTGAGAAGCCCTGCCCCTTAGAGAGGCTCAGGAACTGCCCAGAGATAGGTACGGTAGAGAAACAGCTTGACCACCCCCCGTCTCCCCTCCCCCGCCAGCCCTGCTGGTCTGGGACTGATCCATCTGGTCTGTGAATCACAGAATCACAAAACAATAGAACGGCAAGGGATCTCGGGAAGCCATCGAGTCCACTTCCCTGCCCTCGCGGCAGGACCCAGCACCGTCTACATCATCCCTGACAGGTGTCTGCTCTGGAATATCTCCAGTGATGGAGATTCCACAACCTCCCCAGGCAATTTGTTTCAGTGTTTCATCACCCCGACAAGAAGTTTTTCTGACGGGCAGAAACATTTTCCTAATGTCCAACCGAAACCTCCCTTGCTGCAGTTGCTTCTAGTCCTGTCCTCAGAGGCTAAGGAGAACAGTTTGTCTCCCTCCTCCTTGTGACACCCTTTTAGGTACGTGAAAACTGCTCTCATGTCCCCTCTCAGTCTTCTCCTTTCCAGATTAAAGAAGCCCAGTTCTTTCATTCTCATGTTTTCTAAACTGTTCCACATTTTTGTTGCTCTTCTCTGGGCCTTCTCCAATTTCTCCAATTCATCCCTGAAACATGGTGCCCAGAACTGGAGACAAGACTCCAAGTGAGGCCTAAGCCTCGCAGAGTAGAGCGGAAGAATGACTTCTCGTGTCTTGCTCACCACACTCCTTTTAGTGCCTCCCAGAATCATGGGAACCAACTTTTTTTTTCAAGTGTCACACTTCTGACTCCTATTTAGCTTGTGGTCCACTCTGACCCCTAGATCCGTTTCTGCAGGACTCCTTTCCAGAGAGTCACTTCCCATTCTGTGTGTGTTTGAAGTGGATTGTCCCTTCCGAAGTGGAGCACTTTGCATTTGTCTTTATTAAACTTCATCCTATTTACCTCAGACCATTTTTCCAGTTTGTCCAGATCACTTTCAATTATGACCCTTCCTCCAAAGCACTTGCCACCCCTCCCAGCTTCGTATCATCTGCAAACTTAATAAGCGCCCTCTCTATGCCAATATCGAAATCACTGATGAAGACTGAACAGAACCGTCCCAGAACAGACCCCTGCAGAGCCCCATATGTTAGGCCCTTCCAGCATGGCTGGGAACCATTAATAATGACTCACCAAGAACAGTTTGAAAGAGAACAAAAGGCCGCAAGTCTCCCCTGTCAGTAACCACCTAGTCGACCAATCCGCAGTGAGACTGGGAGCTCAGAGACAGCAGGGGGAGGGGAGAGGGCTCAAGAGATGTCCAAAAGGGCCGGCCAGGTCACCTCCAGCTCCCAGTGCTCTGCCACCTCAGCTCTGAGTGAGGCCTCCGACCGCCCCAACCCCCCAACACCCACCCACCCTGCTTGGTGGAGCAGGGAAAGCGGGGAAGACGCAGAAGAAGGTGAGACAGAGGGAGGGGAGGGGGCAAAGGGGACCCAAACTGAGCAGGCTCCATACCTCTCTGAGGCTCTGACCGTCTCACCGGGTCCGACACGACCGGCCGCAGGGAAGTAGAAAACGCTGATGAGGCTCCTCTTGCCCTCGCCCCTGGGTCCCAATTCTCCATCTGGTCCCTGCAGAGACCCTGGGAAGGGGCCGCGCTGCTGCCAAACCGCGGGAATCTCCGAGCTTGCCCCGGCCTTGCGCCTCTGTCCTGATTGGCTGTTGTCAGAGTCTCTCTGTGAGGTCATCCCTGTCCCCCAATAGGGTGAGGTCCTGCCACAGGCCTTTGTGATGTCAGTGCTACACCCACCCCTCCCCAGCAAGGCTGGTGTCCTGGCCCTGGCCGGCCCCTCTGCATGTTTGAGGGGTTCCCCTGGAGCCCCACTGAAGGGCAGCTGGGTCTGGGGCCGAGCGGGCTGGGCAGTAACGCCCCAGGGGCTGCTCCCTCGGCCCCACCCAGCTTGTCCGTCCTTAGCAGAGTGTAAGGCCAGACAAGCCCATTCCTGGATCAATAAAAGTTGCCCCTCCCCCAACACCGGAGACATTAGGCCACTGGAACAAGTGTGTGTGTGGGGGGGATTGTTAATGGGACTGGTCTAAGCCCTGGTGTGGACACTATAAAGGACTCTTCTCTTCCTAGACTGTAATGTACGTCCTGAGCTGGAATCAGCTCCTGCTAGAAACTCTTTCACACCGGTGGGACCGATTCCCTCGTAGTTTTTTCCTTCCGCCACATTAACGACAGTTGATTCATTGGCAAAGCACCTCTAGCTTGTCTCAACAGCAGTGCTCAACCTACTTTCCAAAGGAGAGAAGGTTCATTATCTCCATTCTGCAGAGGGGGAAACTGAGGCACGGAAAGGGGCAGTGTCTTGCCCAAAGTCACCCCACTGGAAAGTGGTAGACCCAGGTCTGTTGAGTCCCAGTCTAGGGCTGGACACATGCCCCTCGATCAGGAAGGGCCATATTAGTGACCCTCTGAGCATGGGTTCTTCAGGATCTAGCGGGCCCTGGGGGAACCAGAAAACATTCAGAGCCAGGGGCCAGGGATGACAAAGAGCATGGAGTGGGTCCGTATGAGGAGCAACTAAAAGTATCACGCTGCCCAGCTTAGAGACGAGGCAGCTAACAAGGGATCTGAGGGATGTCTATCAAAGGATGAAAGGTGCAGAAAAATGTGGCTAGAGAAGTGGGATTCACCTGTTCCCACAACACACCCACTGGTGGCACTGTGCAGGGGGGTCACTCCGCCTGGGACTCGCCTGGGTCTCTTTCCCATGGCAGGACCTGCTGTCAGGGCAGTTCAGTCCCTAGAGCTAAGGGAGCAGCGACAGTCCTGCTTTGTAAAACCAGAATGAACATTTCAATTTGAAATTAAAATAAATGGTTTTGTTCATTCTAAACACTTCCTGTCAAAAACTGGATTTTTTCTGGTTGCAGATCAAGTTTTCCAAGGGGAAATATGATGTTTTCTACTACAGCCAATTTCTCAGTAGAAACACTTCCATGGCTGAAACATTTTAATTTTCACCAAGTGGAAGACTAAAGGAGAAATTACTGTCAAGTAAACAGATTACAATCATATAATCAATGGAGAAAAATCATAACGAAGAGTTATTTACTTCTTCCCAGGACACGAGAACTAGATGGTGACCAAATGAAATTTATGGGGAGCAAATTTCAAATAAGCCAAAGGAAGTATTTCTTCACATAGCACAAAGTCAACTTGTGGAACTCCTTGCCACAGAAACATCCGTCTCCATCCTTTCTGCACCCACATTCTTTCTCTACTTCCTGTTCCTCTTAGGGATCCCAAATCTCTTCCGAGGCTCAGGTGGTCTTGTGGAGTGCTAGTCTGGAGACCTCCGATGGTCCCGTGATGTGAACTATCACCCACTTGGTGATTTGCACCTGACACTGAGCGGCTGGGGGAAGACCATGGGGATAGCTATGGGGATAGCTGCTGCCGGATTGCAGCAGCCCAGGCATGGCACATGGACAGGGGAAAAGATAGCAGTGTGCACAGACCTGCCCTAGGTGGCTGATCCCTGCCTAGGAGACGCCTGTGGGGGCTGGTCTGTCCCCTGGAGCATCATTTGTACGGCTTGTCCTGCTGCGCAAGGGACATCAGTGCGTCTCCATCAGTCCACTCTCTGGACTGCTCTGGCGTCACCTCGTGTGACAGTGCAGCCCATGGACCAGGGACACGGGTCACTCTGCGCGATGCATCATGGATATGCAAATGAAGTTCCAGTGTCTTGGAGGCTATTTCTACACTAAAAGGCTACGTCTACACTGCCCAGTCTTGAGGAAGAACATATGCAAATGAGGCACAGCAGTGAATATTGCCATGCCTCATTTGCATACTAAATGAGCCACCATTTTTGCACGAGGGACTTTTGCACAAGAAGGAGAAGCCTATACTGCTCCTTCTTGCGCAACCCCCCTCCCTTGCGCAAGAGCCGTTCTGCCGCTTATTTTCCCTCTTGCACAAGAGAGGGGTTTTGCACTACACTGCTCCTTCTTGGACAAAAGCCCCTTGTGCACAATGGCAGCTCATTAGGTATGCAAATGAGCTGGGCTCGACAAATTAGCCAATCTACTCGCCTGTGGCGAGTTGATTTTTGCCTGGTGGGGCCGCGCAGCGCGGTCAGCGCATGCGCAGCGCGGTTTCCGCATGCGCAGCGTGCGCTTCCACGTGGCTGGCGACCGGGGCGAGCCCTGCAAATAAGGCACGGCAATATTCATTGCCGTGCCTCATTTGCATATCTTCTTGCACAACAATGCGTAGTGTAGACATAGCCTATGAGTAAAGATAGTCGAGTCGAGAATAACATTCTACAATTATACAAGAATAAATTATAAAATAGAAATGCCAGTGTGAGCCTATTGGATTCCCTAAGCAAGAATATTTCCCCCTTCCCACAACACATAATAATAATTAATAGGAGGCCACTGAAGCCACTTGAGGCTCTAAGCAATTGCTTAGTCTGCTTACGGCTAGTGCTAGCTCTGAAAATGTGGAGTTATACAAAGTTACAGCAGTACAGTCATTCTACGGTAGCTATTCCATTCCATTTCCTTGGGTAGAAGAGCCCTTAGTGTAAATAAGAATCAGACCATGTGTGCCTAATTCACAGCTGGCATTACTCCAGTTTTAGTACAGTAATAGATTACACTGATTTCAGTTAAATTACAGTAGCAAAAGCACCCAGTAATACAATGAAGAATCAGGCACTAAAGTTTAGAATAAATCTAGGCTGATTTTTTTAAAATATTCATTTTATTTTTTGAAATAGACTTCAATCTTGTTTGCTTTGCACATATTTGTGCTAGATTCTTCCACTGTAAGTGAGCTCTCCTGATTTCCATCCACTCGGTTTTGGGGTAAAAGAAAAAATATGGGTACAGTTTTACATCAGCCGAGGATCCATCCTAGAGAAGTAAAATGATGTAGCAAAACTTTTAAAGACTGACAATGGCCCCATCCGTTATGCAAATATACACACCAAAATTGAGTTGAATGTAGAACGTCCATTGCTGCTAATAACTTACCACCAGTGACTCTTTGCCTGATCTTTCTTTTATTTTTCAGTTACAAATTAGGGAGGCCTGTTAATTAGTGTGCATTCAATGTAGTTGAGGATTGGATGAACACAGTTTCCTAGAGCGGGTGTGACTTACCCATGAGTACGTTTTAGAGAAACATGATAGGTCATTTTCACCATTGACTAAGGTTACACTGTATTGTACACAATGTAGAGAGCCTATATCTAACCTACACTAGAAAATTAAATGAAAGAAATATTTTCCCCGCAATTCTCAACTGCAGAGGTGCTTATATGTGTATGATACCCTTGTTGTATTTTCCATGCAGTGTTTTAATGGCAAGCCACGAGAAACAGATGAAGAAAACAAAGGCAGATCTCAAAGAAACTGGACTTTCAAGCTGTGTGTTATAAATGCAGGTATTTGTATCTGAATCTGACCTGTATGCAGAAGTCACATTCAGAGCAATGGGACAATTCTGTACCAAGCCACAGAAGGTGCAGCCTTAGCACGACCTCCTTTGCACTGTCTGGATTCTGGGTTGGGTGGGATCTGCTCTGATTTATGACAGTCTTAGTCAGATAACCTGTGCGCTGTGCCATTGCCAAGAGTCTCGGTTTCATTTAATGCTGCAGATACTCTGGTTTCTACCCCTAGCACCATTCTTGCACCTCATACTCTAACACTGATTCTATCTGAGTGCTATGAGGAGTTGCAGAGGGTTGCACTGTGATTTGAACTGACTTCCGGGCAGGGAATTTTTCTGCAAGTGGTTACAATTCCTATGACCCCTATGCATTGCCAAAATCAATCTCAAAGTGTTCTGTGTGTATTGCTTGCCCACTTAAGACAGTGACTGTATTTTTTCTCTATTTGTTCCTGTTTCTAAAGTTTTGGAGGCAAATATCTGTATGGATACGTGTACTATGTCTGCTATACCTACAATTCATCAACACGTTTGATGTGCAGCACAGCAAATGCGTTGATGAACTGTAGGTGTAATAGATATAGTAAACTGTGTGTATCAGATGCTGCAATAATATATAACATTCAATAATTGGGAAAGCTATTTGATTTAAGTCTGAAGAGAAAATTGGTGATTAACTTACAGATAGTGTTCCAGTGGGGGAGGTCTCGGTTGGATATTAGGAAAAATTATTTCACTAGGAGGGTGTTGAAGTACTGGAATGGGTCACCTAGGGAGGGGGGAGAATCTCCATCCCTAGAGGTTTTTAAGTCCTGGCTTGACCAAGCCCTGGCTGGGTTGATTTAATTGGGATTGGTTCTGCCTTAGGCAGGGGACTGGACTTGATGACCTCCTGAGGTCTCTTCCAGCGCTATGATTCTATAGTAAAAATAACTAGGCAAATAAAAACTTGTTGACAAGATACACGATACTTTCATTAAACTAATAATTAATACTCCATATTATTTTGACACCATACAGATGTCCAAAGAAGGGACCTTAATAAGCTGTTGTTTCTGCAAGAGAAACATTATTTAGCTTTGTGAACTTTTACTTACATGGTATAATAAATGCATGCAGAAAAGTTGCACATAGGGTTGTCAGGTGTCCGGTATTGACCCCGACAGTCCGGTATTTTCCCCTCTTGTCCGGGAAAAAAAATCAGAAAGTACCAGACACCTACAACATCTGGTATTTTCTGATTTTTTCCCAGCCAGGAGGCAAAAATACCAGACTGTCAGGGTCAATACCGGATATCTGGCAACCCTACACACACTCAGCAATCGGGACCACCCCCACTTAACCGGTTCTGAAGGGGAGCTTTCTGGCCTGAAGCAGGGAGGGAAGATGGCTGCTAGCTGCTGGCAGCCTGTTAGGACAGGTAGAGCCCAGCCTCTGTTCTTAAAGGGGCCATGCTGGGGGGGTTTCTGTTTTATTTTATTTTATTTTATTTTGCTTAATAACTCTCTGGGTCCTTTTTTTCCTCAACAACTTTGATCTCCCCCCCCTTTTTTTTCAACTGAATTTTTTTCCCAGGGTTTTTGGGGGGGGGGGGCAGGGTGTTCAGTATTTTTGTTAAATCATCTGGCAACCCTAGCTGTAGGCTGCTGGAAGAACTGGACACCAGGAAACAGGAGCAGGTTGATCTCCTCTCATGGGATGTGTGGAATGTTGGGGCAAGGGTTTGGGGTGCAGGGGGAGGTTGGGGTGCAGAGGGTTTGGCAGCAGGACGGGGCTTAGAGTTCAGGGAGTTTGGAATGCAGGAGGGGGTATGTGGTGCAGCAGAGGGTATGGGGTGCAGGAGGAGATATGGGGTGCTGGCTCTGTGAGGGGGCTCAGGATTGGAGCAAGGATTTGGGGTGCCAGATGGGGTTGGGGCACTGGAAGGAGTTTAGGGTGAAGGATGGGTTTGGGGTGCAGAAGAGGGTCAGGCACAGAAGTGGGTTTGGAGCCCAGGGGGTTGGAGTGCAGGGGGAAGTTTGGGGTGCAGATGTAGGGGTGCAGGATGGGGTTTGGGGAACCGAAGGAGGTTTGGGGCACTGGAGGAGGTAGAGTGAAGGAGGGAAATTGGGGCAGAGGACAAGGTGTGAGGTGAAGGGGGTAGGGGTGCAAGATAGGGTCTGAATCAGAGGAGGGAGTTTGAGGTGCAGGGGTAGGGGTGGATGAGGTTTGGGGCATAGGAGAAAGTTTGGGGCACAGGAGAGGCTCGGGAGTGCAGGGGTGGGTTAGGAGTGCAGGGGATGGGGTGCACAAGGAGGTTGAGGGTGCGAGGGTGGTTTGGGGCAAAGGAGGGGATTGGGAGTTGGGCTGCAGGAGGGAGGTTGGGGTACAGGAAGGGGTAGGGCGGGCAGGAGGGGGCTTGGGGTGCTGGCTGTGGGAGAGGGCTTCTGTCTGATGATGTAGCAGGCTGTCGCTATGGCCCCCCTGCCTGTCCCAGCCCCGCTCCACTCTCGGTGGAATAGGACAGAAGCGGGAGCCTCCTGTTGGCGGGTCTGTTCGTTGCAAGGACGTGACCATTTGCAAACTCCTGCAGGCATATCCCAGACGGGAAACCCGACAGGTTCCTGCAACCCCCGCGGGACCCGGGCGGCTCCTCCCGCTTTGATCTCAGGGCCTCTAGCCTGGCCCCCTGCCAGCAAGTGCTGGGGAAGCTGCCTGAGTGCACACGCGTGAGCAGAGCCCTGGCTGCAATGGGCTGGATCCGGCACAAAGTAACAGGGGGCCCCTCTGCCCCGTTTTCACACCCCCAGCGCTGGGTTCCCAGCCTGGCTGTGGGCAAGGCCTGGCTGCCCCCATCTCACAGGGGGAAGGTTTGAATCTTCAGCCTCATTTCTTCCCTTCCTTGTCCCCCCACCCACCACACAACAGTCCCGGCCCAGACGTGCTGGCGCAGCCGGGGATTGCGGGCGGGCTCTGATCTCGCTCAGGTTTACAGATGCCGCTCTGCCGGCAGCCAGATCCGCTCCAGGGCCGGTGAGATCCAGCCCTGACTCTATGGCACGGAGCTGCTGCCCAGCCCCAGGGCAGGATTGAGAACAGAGGAGCGGCCAGTCTGGGCCCATCTAGCGCCGGGTCCTGTCCCCCCACAGCTGCCAGCGCCCCTCAGAGAAGCCCTCTTGCTCCCAGAGAAAATCTTCCAAGCCCGACCCGGGAGCTCCCAGCGCAGGAGGGGAGAAGCCAACAGGGACTGGATGCTCCCTTGCAGATTTTAACCCAAATGCAGAGTTCTGAGCAGCGCTGGCCCAAGGGTTTGAAGGCCTGGGCTTGGCAGGTCCCAAATCCACCACGTCCAGCATGCCAGCTATTAGACACACATGGCTGTTTGGCCTTCTGAGTGTGGCTAGTTCGCTACAGCAATAGTCCCTATAGTGACTAGGGCTTCAGAACTGGTTGGACTCCACGGCACTAAATGACCCAGAGCTGAGCCCGTCGCCCGGCCTTACACAGGAATCCCAGCCTGGGGTGATGCCAGCACAGCGCAAAGAGAGATCGCAGCTCCCTGGTGTTTGCAGGGCCCTGGCACTACGGGGTCTGGTCCAGGAGCGGGGCTCCTAGAAACACAAATAACAAATATGTATTTAGTAATAAATACTAGTGTATAAAAATGCCTCCTATTTATTAATGTATTAAGGTTATTAAATATTATTTTATAAATGTTACTATCACAGTACAGATAATAAAGATGATATTATACAAACGTGCCATTTATTATCAGTTATTAATGTGTTAATATTCATACATATCGGTTTATAAATATTAATATCACAATAACACTAATAACTATTCATGCAACGTTTGTGCAGCCCCTGGCACACTGGGCTAGTGATCTGTGACTGGCTCTCCCAGGCACTGCCACACTTATAATTAGGGATGTTAAAATGCCAACACGTTCCTAATCGATTAGTCGACATTGTAGAGCCTAGGGAAGCCTCCAGCGAAGGTCCCTGCACCATGCGTTTCGTTTCATTCATCATCACACGCACACAGAGACACCAGGCTGGAGGAGGGACCAGCTCAGCACCTTCATGGGCCGGCTTCTCTCAACTGTACCAGGCAGAGCGGCAGCTGGCGGGGATGCAATTAATCGACAGTGCTAATCGATAAGCTCCGGCTGATTAGTCGCTAACATCCCTAATGACAATAACTAAACCATGCAGCTGCTCCCTAACTCAGCCCCTGTGGCCCCTTGGACCAAGCCCCACACCCATGGGTACAGCATCGCTGGCCCAGGCTCTGAGCCAAGTTTTAGCGCTAACCCCCATCCTGTCCACAGGGTATGTCTGAGCCAGGCTGGGAGGTGCTGGGAGCCCCCTGGACTCACCGGCCCGGCTGGGGGCTGGGTCACAGCCCAGGCTGGATCCCGCTCACTGTGCAGCGAGGATGCAGGCTAAGCCATCGGGCACTGACAGCCTCCCATGGCGGCCCCGCCAGCCCCCTGCAGGCCAGACGAGCCCCCCGCCCACAGCTGGCACCACTGACTGGGAGCCCCAGCACATGGGACATGGCCCAAGACACCGCAGGGGAGTCTGGCACCAATGAGGACACAGTGGCAGGACCAGGGCTTTTCTGGGGGGCTGCTGGCACCTGGCCAGGCTAAGCCAGGCTGGTCACCCAGGTCAGAGGTGCAGGGAGACAGGCCCCAGGGGTTTTACTTGGGACAGGCACCAGCAGGCTGGCCACCTTCCTGGCCTTTGGGCAACAGTGTTCAGAGGGTGTCAGTCCAGGCTCACGGAGCTGCTAATGCTGTGATCGGCCACTAGATGGCGCCAGTGCTCCCTGAAAGCTGGGCTCTTGTGCAGATGCTTAGCAGAGATCCCAGCACTGCCCAGTCGGATAGCAGAGCGCCCACTGCTGGGTTGGTGCTTCTACTGGTAGTGCACAGCCGCACGTGCTTCAGTGCACAGAAAAAGTTTATTCCGCACATGGCTGGAAAGGATCAGAGGGCACAGAGATCAGCGGTTCTCCACCAAGGGTTCACATCCCCCCTGAGACTATCCAGAGTGTGGCAGGGTCAGGCCAGGGATCTGCTGCAGAGAGGGAAAAAGGCAGCCCAGAAGGCTAAAAACCCGTGTAAGTAGAAGCAGAGAATTGCAGCCCAAGTAGATACAGCTGGGAGGGAGCTGGCTCAGGCAGATTGGGGCCAGCTGACTTCTTTGTGGCTGACTAAGGGCCTTGAAAAGCCTCAGCAGGTAGAGGTGGGGGGGAAGTATGTGAGAGGACAGAAGGGAGGTGGTGGGGTGACAGAGAGAAAGATGTTTGAGAGAACACTGTAACAGCACTAGGTGAAGGCAGCTAGGGAGGAAGTCTGAGGATGTGTGGCCGGGCTCCCTACCACAAAGGCCTGCTGCAAAACCCAAACTCTGGGGTTAGGAGGGAGAGGCTTGCCCAGTGGTGGCTTGGGTAAGAGGGGTCCTTGCCACGAGAGATATTGGTGGGGGAAGGAGGAAGGGTTCAACCCACTTAGAGATTTGTGTAGATTTATAGCAGGCAACATAAAAAGCACCAGCCAAGTGAATACTAACTAAAATTGCAGACAGTGACTTGTTTGTACCGCTCTCTGACTCTATATGAACATATAAGTTCAGTATTTATATTCCACTGGATTTATCTTATAATTCTCTGAAGAGATTTGCCAGAGATTTGCTGCTCTGAGACAACTTGATTGGCCTTTTTTTAATTTAAAAGGCAAATGTCCATGTTTTATCTATTGTTCAAAACTAGTGTTATTTTAGTATGTTAATTATGTCAGGTTTCCTCTGAAAAAAGGATTGTTAAAATGTTTCCTTTTTTAGTACATTTTTAAAAATTCTATCAAGTGTTTGTTTTCTTCATCCCTGTAAACTCCCATCACTGGTGAGGTTTTAACCAAAAAGGGGCTCTAGTTGATTTGGCTTCCAATAACATTTTCTTCTCATTTTCCAGCCTGAAGCACTGATGCAGCTGGGCCAAAGCAGAGCACTGCTCCAAATGCCTCCTTGTCTCTCTTCTCTGTCAGGTGCATTGGGGAGCAATCCCAGACCAGGTGCAGCCTGTTTATTTGGCTCCTCTTGGTTCAGTCTCTTTCAGCATCCGCTCCGTGCTGTCCGGGCAAAGGTTGGCACTTGCTGTGATGACTGTCTGGTGTGAGGAGATGCGCATCCCATTGTCCTGGCAGAACCAGAAACTGACCCTTTGGTAAGTGAAGATCAGAGGAAGCTGCAGCCCGAATGTGATGGTCTTGGCTCTTACTGTTCAGGAGGAGTTCTTGGTCAGTTAGACAGACACTCTCTCCTGCAGATGATCTCAGGGAGCCAGACAGACTCAGTCCAGCAGAGGGCCCCAGACAGGTGTAACGTCACAAACAGCTGCGATCACAACTGGCTCCCAGTAGCTGTTTCTGACACACTAGAATGTCAGTTTCTGCATTTATCGGTTTTACCTACCCCTTGATGTGTCACTGCGGGGGAAGCTAATCCTGTGTCACATTTGGCTGCCTGTGTGCCTGCCACTAGTCCAGAGGGGCCTTTTACTCAGAGGTGGAGAGTAACTAAGTGGAAATACTTCATTACACTACTCAAGGACATTTTTTCAGTATTTGCACTTTTCTCAGGTAACTTTTTTTTGTGATACTTCAACTTTTACTCAGTAGCTTAAGAAAATATTGTTCTTCTTCCTCCACTACAATTTCCGGAAGCACTTAGTTACTCACGACTTTCATCATTCTGAGTTGCCTAAGCACAGCTGCATGTGCAAACACCCAATCAAATATCCAATGGACAAGCACAATGACCTTGCCAACAAGGAAGCCTTTGACTAGCCCCATTAACACCTTTTCATTCAAAAATGGTATCTCTGCAGGCACTGCCAGCCTGAGACCTGAGCGACCAGGGGGGCTGCCCAGGGCCATGTGCTGAGGGGACTCACTGGAATAGTCTCATGTGACCTTGCTTGGGGCCAGACAGCTAAATAGGTGGGAACCCAGTAGCCAGCTCAGCCCAGGTCAGGGAGGAAAGAGGCACCTCCTTGTGTCAATAAATCCTCTGCTCTGGTGGGAGCAGCAGCAGGTTGGGTGCCCAGGGCAGGGGCTCCCCATTCTCCCTGGGACAGAGGGCCCCCGCAGAAGCCCTGTGGCAAGAGGGTGGGATGGGCTGTGCTGGAAGAGGCTCAGGGTGAGCAGCTGAGTTTGGTGGGGATTGATGAATTTTGTCTGTATGCGCAGCGTCCCTGTGTGTGCTGGCTGGCTGGGATTTGGAGCAACCCTGTTATATGGGTGTGTGCTAATGTGGAGGAGGTGTGGGTCACCCCCCTAAGAGCCCCAGAGGAGAGCTGGGCTACTGGCTTGGGGGGGGGGGTGTAACACTTTGAGTTGTTGAGGAGAGACCTTTCAATTCTCTCCCCTCCCCGAGCAGTTGGTCTTGTCCTCCTGCTTCCCTGGCTGGCTCAGAAGTCTTGCTCACTTTTTTTTTTGGGGGGGGGGGCCTCCTGCTGCTTCTGCTTCCCCAAAGTGAGGCAGGTGGGTGCAGAGGAGATGAGTGTTACTGAAATCAGCTTCTCCATGTGCCCCCTAAGCCGGGAAATGAGTCACAGTGGGTGATGTCTGGCTCGATGGCTGAAACACATTTACCTTCCAGTCAATTCTTAATGACCTATCCACACCCTCAGGTTTTGTTTGTTTTCACTACAAGTTGTATTTATCAGTGCGCTGAAATTTCTCAGGTCAGGGGGCCTTGTTGAAGCTGTTTCTCAAAAGTGGTGGTGGTCTTTCATTAAGATTAATGTAACCCTTCTGCTGCTGTGAGCACATACTAGGCGGGGTGGGTGTATCTATGCAAATGAGATCAGCCTCTGAAGTCTCTTTGCACCACTCACCCCAGTTGACCACCAGTTGTCAGGGTAGAGCTTATCCTGACCCTGCTTACATCAACAATAAGGACATTTTCTTTGCTTCCATCTTAACCTGCAAACCTTCTTCCTGCTCTGGAAATCACTGGGGTTCCTAGTGAGAGACTCTGAAGAGAAGGTAAAACGAAAGAAAAAAATATGTAGCACTTTAAAGACGAACAAGATGGTTTAATCGGTGATGAGCTTTCGTGGGCCAGACCCACTTTTTCAGATCAAATTCTGAAAACTAATTGGCATGATCATATATACCAAAGGAATACAATGAAGAGGTGGTGTGATTGTGGTGACTTGCAGTTTCAATGAGGCACTTAATGAGTTCTTCTGAGTTTGGGAATACAGGATTTTTTCCATTCCCCCTCTTCTCCCCCCCCCCCCATCTCCTGTGTAATGCTTCACCCCTGCTCCTCTGGCTTATAAAAAAGCTTGGTGGAATGCACTCTGTTTATAACTGTAATGTTTTAAACTTTTCATCTTTTCATAACTTTCACAGTTATTGGGAAACTGTGGAGGGAGGTCTAATATTTTTTTTTAAGTGGTGACGTGGAGATGCAAGGAGTTCAAGCTTTAAAGCTGTTAAAAACCCAAACGGAGACAAGGTGGGTGAAGGAATATCTTTTTATTATCATTATTATTTTGGAACAGTTTTGGTTGGTGAGAGAGTAACTCTTTTGAGCTTCGCAGACCTGGAGGAGGGCTCTGAGGAGTCCCAAAGCTCATCTGTCACCAACCATATTTGGTCCAATTAAAGATGCTACTTCACTCCCTTTGTGACTCTCTTGCAGGCACCTGCATGACTACAGCAAAACCCACCATATCCCATGTCCAGATATACAAAATAATTATCCTACCACCAGACATGATTTGTTGACTTAACTATTTGTTCACTTGCCCATTTGCGACAAGCCCAGTTCAGAAGTTTTCATTGAATTTTAACTCTACCAAGTGCTCAGGAAGCATTTTTCTTGTTTCCCAATCTGTAAATAATTGAATTCTTACTGATGGAAATTTTCAGGATTTCTGTGCACTGTGAAATCAGCTAATTTCTAAGTTATTTGCAAAAACAAAACAAACCCCTAGAGATTTCAGGGCCCTAAGTATCCTCTGGAATTGTTATAGTTGCCTTCCCCAGCCCCACCACAATCTGAACTGGCCCCCCTGGTGAGTCAGGAGTGGCCAGAGGGCTGCAGGAGGGCCACAGGCTGACAGCAGGGAGCTGGCCATGAGCTGCAGACCGAACAGCAGGCATAAAGGGCAAGTGCTGTGCAGCAAGGGTGCTGCCAGGGCTTCTTCAGAGCAGCTGCAACTGTGGAGGAAAAACCCACCAAAGGGCGAGTGTCCCCCTCAGGATTTTTTACCCATGTTTTATTTCAGTCTGATGTGATTCAAAAACAGCAGCTGCTTTCTGTGTGTCAGATCTAGGGGAAATATTTAATGCGGGGTGGGGAACCTTTCTTGGCTCAGGGGCCATTGCCCCACAGAAAAATCAGTCAGGAGCCACACAAGTGGGGGAACCCAGAACCCTCAGTGAGGTGGCCCCCAGCTGAGAAGACAGACATTCTCCTCACACACTAGAGCTTTGGGGTCCCAGGCTTGTAGATTGTGTGCTCCAGCCCCATGGGAGGATGTCAGGAGGCTGGAGCAGTGGCACAGGGGGCACACCCTGAGTCTCAGGGTCCAGATCCAGCGTGTGGGGAAGGAGCACAGGGCTGTGAACTGCTGCTCATCCTTCCCCTGGCTGGGGGAATGCAGTGCTGGAAACAGCTCGTGAGGGAGTCTCCCGGCTGTTCCTATTGGCCAGACTTCGAGGTTTCATCAATGAGGGGGTTTTGTTTGCTTTTGGGTGGGCATTGCTTCTCACTTGTCACTGCACCTGATTCTTCCATAGGTCAGTGGCTCCCGACCCAGAAAGGGTTCCCCACCCCGATCTACAGTTTTCCAGAAGGACCATCTTCCTCATCAACAGCTATTCATTCTCTCACACACACACACACTGTGTGTATGAAAAATTATGGTGCTTTATGATAACTTGGGTGGCTAACCATAGATGTCCCTAGGAGGGCTACTTTTTACTTCTGGATACTTGAGTACAATTAAGATAAAGTACAAAAGTATTGCAACTCAGTAGTTTTCCAGAAGGATGCTTTGACTTAGTTACGTTTTTTTTTTCAAAGTAGCAGTACTCTTACTCAAGTAACTTTTTGGAGTACTTTATCCACCACTGTATTAGGTGCAGGGGAGCAAGGGACTAGGTTGGGGCTAGGCAGACTGAGTGATTTGCATAATGAATATTCAAATGTGCAAATAAAATGTTACTAGCTCATTTGTGAATGGGTTTGCAGGTCCATGGCATAGAAAAGACTGAGACACACTGATCCAGACCAGCCCTCAGGCTCCCTGCAGCTGCCCCTCATGGGAGCGGGGGTCAGGTTTCCTCTCACCCCTTAGCCTCTGACTTGGTTTTTAAAGGAAAGCCCCCTGGGATTCAGCCTGGTTTGTTCCTTGCCAGAGACCCCTAATTCCTCTTGTTCATGGGCTGTCGGCTTGGCTGACATGTTGCAGGGAGGGGACGGATGGAGGGCTACAGCAGAGCCAAGCTTCCCAGCAGCGCGAGGAAGAGGAAAGACCCAACCCGGGGCCTTTCCTTGTGACAGGGAACCACAGTGACACAGACTTGCCTCCATTCTGCAACTTCCCCATCTGCGGCCCTGTGGACGGGAACAGCTGCGGTGGGATCAGAGGCAGCCGGCTTTGTTCTGAGAGGTGTGGTACAGAGTTCAAATGGCTCTGCCAGAGAGATACTGCCATGATATAACCAGTGGGACCAAGGAGCCATGTCTCTTAGTGAAATCGGAGCAAGAGAATCTAGAACAGGGGTTCCCAAACTTTGTGATACAGCAACCCCCTAAAATGCTAAATGAATTTGGGTGACCCCATCATTGCTATGGGTTGCTTCCTCCCCCATTCTCACCAGACTCCTTGCCCTCCTGGGGTTCCTTCAAGGCATTTTTGGTCCTCAATGCCCTCCCCAATGCAGGCTCCTTTCCCCTGTCTCTCTCTCCTCTGTGCCTCTTTTCCACTCCCTGTCCCTTTGGTTTCTCCCCTCCTCTGCCACCTCTTCTGACTCCCAAGTGCCCTTATTTACATCTGGTTCCCCTGCCCTGACCCAATCCCCCAGCCCGCGGCCTGAGGAACCCTACCCTCTCCCAGCTGGGGAAGGGTTTGGTCACCTGGCAACCCTGCCCCAGCCAGCTCCTCATGTGTCCGCTCCTGTGCCAGCGCCGGCCTCGCTCTCCTGCTGCATTGCCTCCTGCAGCTGAGCCACGCTCCTGGAGTCCCATGGCCCTGGCCACGCTGCATGGCTTGCCAGGGGCTGCCTCACGCCGCCCCACTGCTCTTCTCGGCCCGGGAGAGAGGGGTCGCAAGTGAAAAACCAAATCCAGCTACGCCCCCCCCCCCCCCAAGTTGACCCACAGTTTGTGAGAGAAGAAACAATCGCTCAGTTTGCAAGTGGCTCAGTGGGCAAACATGCATCCAGCCTGAGCTGTACCGTGTCTGTGGCCAGAGAGGGACACCAGTATCGGTTCTCTCCTGAATCTGTGCTCACGTTACTGCCTGTCCTAAAAGTCCAGTCGCTAATCCCAGCTCAATGGCACCTTCGCTCTCACACCAAAGACAGGGCACAGCCCATCTTGTGATAAATCGCACCAAGTTTTATTTTAAAATAATTAAGTTTTGAAAAGGTTCAAGCAGATAACACAGACACACAAATGAGCTACAATCTTAAGTGTCAAAAGGCACCAGCAGCATCTATAAATAAATGGTGTGTCCTTCAGGGCAGTGACTTTCAAATTGTTTTTCTGGAGACCAAGTTGAAGAAAACTGTTGATGCCTGTGCCCTATGGAGGGGGATTAGGGTCTTGGGATGTGGGAGCTGGGAGGGAATAAGGGCAGGGACTTGGTGTTGCAGGAGTGAGGGCTGCAGGATGAGGATGGGAATGAGGGGCTCGAGTTTGATTTCGGGAAGGGGTCTGGGCTCAGGGCTCTGTGGGATGCTGAAGCAGCCTGTCTGCAGAAAGCAGGGGACCCCCAGCCGATGGCGTTGTACTTACAAGTACTGCACAGGATCTTTTCGGGGGAAAAGGCAAAATACCACACGTATTGGTAACTCATACCAATCAACCCGTAACATATGCATATGATATTACACGCATGCACTCACACAAGCACACGCCCTCTTGGTGTGGTTACCAGTAGTTGCTTCCCCTAAGTGCTCTGGCTAGGTGAGTTAGGTGCGGAAGGGGTGGAGCCAGGCTTCTGCAGATCCGGAGCAATGCTCTGATGGTGACAAGATGAAACCTGGGGGACCCCTGCAAGATGCCTTAGATTGATAGTGTCTTCCATCTCCTGCAGATCTGCACCAGTTAGTCATCACATGCATAGGCATATGGTGACCATATATTCTGAACCAAAATTAGGGACACAGTAGCCACGCCCCCTGCCACAAGAAGTCCCACCCCTGGAGGTAGTAGTCCTGGGGTCAAGATGGACACATGACCAGAAGGGTGTTGTGTGACCCCTCTAAGAACTCCCCAGTGCAACTATCCTGCAATTGCATTAACTCAACTTGCATTGCAATAACTCGGGGGGAGAGGCTGGGGGAAGCTTTTCCTCTAAGATTTTCCTCTTATGAGCAGAGTGAATGTTGTCTGGTGCACCAGTATCGAGTCCATGTGCACTTGTTCAGCTGCGTGCCACTGTGACACCAAGTTTATTAATAAATATCTTATAAACCTCTCCCTTTTCTCTCTGCTGCCATGTCTCCTCCCCTTTCCTCACCTCATCTGCTCGCCTGGTGCCTTCACCCCCAACCCCCGTCTGACTCCTACCCTTCTCACTCCCCTCAGCCCTCCTGGGACCTGCTCTCCTCTCCTGAACCAGCCCTTCCCATCCCCCAGTGCCTGCTTCTCCTCTAGCCCCATGCGGCTCTTCTGTAGCTACCCCTCCTCATCCCCTTTCCTCACACCTCCCTCTACCACCTGTCCTCCCTCTCTCCACTGTCCACTGGTGTCTGCCCTTCTGCTTCACCCCCACAATCCCCTGACACCTGCACCTTCCCCAGTGCCTCCCCCTTCCCTCACTGCCCCAGCCCTCCTTACCTTCTTTCTCCCTGGTGCCCACCCCCTTACCACCTTCTGCCTCAGTTCTCCTCATGCCGCTCTGTGCCCTCACACATGACTTGCTTCATCCCCTGCCTTCCTCATGCCCACCCTCCTTTCAACCCTTCTTCCAGCACCCACTCCTTCCCTCTCCCCTTCCTCCCTCTTGCCCCTCCCCTCTTCTCTCCCAGCATCACCCTGTCTCCTCACTTCTCCCACCTCCACTGATACCTTCCCTCCCCACCCACCCTTTTCCTCATTATCTCCTCTTGTCCCCCTGGCATTTGTCTCTCCTCCACCCTGCCCATTGCTGCCTGCCCCTTTCTTCCCCTGCCCTGCCCCCTCCCCTCAGCACAAGCCCCTTCCTCTCCTTACCCCTCTCCCTCCGTTCTCCCTCTGCCCTTTCCCTCACCTTCTGCCTTCCAGTTTGTGGGGCTGGAGCCTGCGGTTGGGGCTCAGAAGTCCCACAGGTCTGGTCCCAGCTGCTTCTGGGGCAGGGCTGCCTGTGGAGCTCTTTTTAGTGCCATGGCCTAATCCCCGTGGGCAGTCCCGGCTCCAGCTACAGTCAAGCAGCAGCCGCATGAGGCCTGTTCCAGTGAGGCTGCCCCAGTTGGACTATGCCTCATGTAGCTGCCGCTTCACTCCAGCTGGAGCCAGGCAGCCTGCGGGGACAAGCAGCAGCCCTATAAGGCACATTCCAGCCAGAGTAGCCTCACCAGAACACGCCTCGTGTGTTTGCTGCTTGACTCCAGCTACAGCTGGTGTCGCCTGCGAGGACATGGACCGTGGCGCTAAAAAATAGCTGCATAAGCGGCCCCCGCTCCAGCTCCAGCACCTGCCGAGCCAAGCACCTCGTCCCAGCCGGGCTCCACACAGCTACTGCCAGGCTCCAAGGTGGCCCAGAGGAGGAGGAGGCGGCGGCGGTGGGGCTGCCGGATGAGGGCACCACGTGGCAGAGGCAGTCCCACTGGGGGAGGCAGAGAGGAAGGGGCCCATGTGCAACCGGAAGCCAGCCTGACCTCTCTATGGACCCTGCTGGGGGAAGGGGGAGGAGGCTGCTACACTGTGCTGGTGTCTCATCAGGTAGTGAAATGTCCGGCAGGGCTTTCTGGGACATTTCACTACTTGATGGAGCACTGGGATAGAGCATTTAAATTTGGGACAGTCCCGGAAAAAATGGGAGATATGGTCTGTGTCATACGCAGAGCTGAAACTAAGGTTTTCTGAGCCTGGGGCAAGCTACTGAACAGTCCCCTCCCCCCCAATAAAATTCTTAATTTTTTGTATTAATTTTATTCATTGCATGTTGTTAATTGCACATATATTGAGATTGCAAATAGATGATACTAACGATATATATAAAATAATATTTTAACATTCTAATTTTTAATTTTGCACCCCTAAATGTACTGCTCCTGGGGCGAGTGCCCCACTTGCCCCACCCTTGTTACGGCTCTGATCATATACACATGCAGTTAGACATCTGTGGTGCCACATTCACCTTCAAAGAGGGGGGCTGCCAAAAGCAGGCACCTGCTTCTGATTCCCAAGGTGTCCATAGGTCCAGTCTTCTTTCAATGAGCCCACCTCACAGGTCCCATTGTTCTTCTCATTGTTCTTGCAATGGTTGGAGAGGGGATGGAAGCCACATCCAAGTGCCCAGAGGTGCCTGTCTTCCGCAACTTCTCCAGTCACACCTCATTCACTCAACAGGACAGTCAATTAAGCAAAAGGGGGCACAAAGTCTACAAGATACAAAGTTTCTATATAAAAGGACTTAATACAAAATTAAAATAAAAATTTCAATGCGAAAATTATTAATACCGAGATTAATGAGAAGTATCTACAATGGGAGCAGTTTTCCCCACACTGCTGCCCCTCTATCACAGGCAGCTCCCCCGTGTGCTCTTCATTTAAAACTTGGGCCAGCGGGCTGGGACTGAGCCAGCCTGTCAGTCTGAGGTTTCAATGCAGCGTGCAGTGGGGTGGGGGAGAGGAGTTTGCTGCGGGTAACTGAGACCGGTAACCAAGCAATGGCTGATCGGTGAGCCAGTTAACCGAGAGGCCATTCACATCCCAACCATACACCAAGCACAGAGTTCTTGAGGCAGGCTCTTGGCAGAGATGTAACCGGCTGCCAGCTTACAAGTCTCTAGGGCACGTCCTGTGTCAGGACAGGTCAGCAAATCCCTCCCAGCTCCCTGTCCCAAGCAAGGATGCTCCAAGTGAAGAGCAGAAGTGAAGACAAGGAGGGAGGCTCCCCCAGGATCCTTTTATAACCCTGCCCCTGCAGAGGGAAATCCATTGTTCTCCTGAGCGATGGTGCCTCCCAAAATGGAGTTTGTCCCAGGAAAAAGTTACCTGGCCATGTGCTTCTCAGGCAAACCGCCGTGGCATTCCTGCTCGACTGCAGGTTCCCAGCAGAATTCCTCAGGTGTTGATTGGCAACCCCTACGGGCCACTGTCCATGAAGCGCAGCTCCTCACTGAGTAGCCGCCCCTCACAATAGGTGGGCAACACCTCTGCTCTCTCCCAGCTGTAAACATTTCAATACATTTCCCGCTATCTCGGAAGAGGCGTTATTCCTCGTGGAATGAGATTTGCAGGAGTCAGAAGTGGAATTGCCGTGTAGACGCTCACAGTGTTAGGTGGGAATAACGCTGCTGTGGAGACGCACCCTGATGCAAAAGCCTTCTGTGGGGGGCGCTCGGGCAGGGAAAGCAGAGGCTGGTGCTGGGGCTCTCAGCTCAGGGACGATCCCGACTCCCTGCGCCAGGTGAGCCGGGTGGGAAAGGCCGCTGTGAGCAGTTCCACTGGCAGGGAAACAGGCAGCCGTGGGGAGAGGACGAAATGTGCAAACGGCTTTTCTGGCTTCCACCCAGAGAGGCTCAGAGCAGCCCCTGACACTCTGGAAAGGCTCAGGTGTGAGGCTGAAAAAAGACCAGTCCAGCTTCCCCAGGGCCAATTGTCCAACACTCCTGTTACGAGCCTCCTCCCGCTGGAGTCTCCTTTGCTGCTGTAGGTGCATCGGGTTTGCTGCAGATCCAGCGTCTCTCACTGATGCACCGCGAGCTGCTGATCCCGAGCTCGCTCAGATACGCGCAGTCGCCATCTCCTCCGATCCCAAACCTGCAGGGCAGAAGCCAGGGAGCGGGTGTCAGACAGGAGCTGGGGGCTTCCCATTGGTCACAGGCAAGGCACTCACACAGTGCAAAGAGCTGCTGCATTCACAGCCCCTCAGTTCCCCTTCCTGAACTGTTAACAAGCCCCAGCCCTGCCCCCCAGCCGAAGGGGCAGCTAGAAAGGGGGCAGGGGGGCAGCAGGGCCAGGCGAGGTTCCAAGATGAACTGTTCACTTTTTCCTATTGTATTCCTTTGGAATATATGGTCGTGCCAATTCTCTTCCAGAATTTGATCTGAGCAAGTGGGTCTGGCCCATGAAAGCTCATCACCTATTAAACCATCTTGTTAGTCTTTAAAGTGCTGCATAGTCCTTTCTTTCGTTTGACCTCCATGGAGCATTCATGCTGAGGGGATATTTTAATCCGAGGTCCTGCTCCCCACCCAGCTGCCCCCACAGCCAAACTGCCCCAGAGCAGTATTAATGCCACAGGCCTTTCTAACAACTCAAGCTAATGAACGCACCAAAATGCCTATTGTCCACACCCAGCTCAGCTCCCACTTCAACTCTGTGAGTCGGCTAGAAACCTTCAGCCTCTCCCTGCAAACACCAATACGACATTTACTGACTCGGGGAGAGGGAGTAAAAGGCCTTCACTCAGGCTTCGACGCTTTCTCTGGGGAACGTTTCGGACCCACATTACACAAGAACCAGTGAAACAGAGACTGTACAAACAGATTAAAGTTCTCCTGGTTTGAAACTTTCACCTTGTGTGCGCCACCAACTCAAAGAGCAGAGAAGCCCCAGAGCAAATTAACACCTGGCTCCAGGGTTTCAAAGAGCTTGCAAAACAGGTTTCATCCTACAAAACAACTAACATCACACCTAGTACTTGCTACTTCTGACTCCTAAGAGCCAGCACTCTGCCACATAGCAAAGATCTGGCCTTAATGCAATATGGTGTAGCACATAGTAATCAGTAACACCTCCACCTCACCCCTCCTTCCCAGCCCAGGAGGCTTGAGGAGAGTGCTGGGTTTCGGCTTCTGCCTCTACCTCTGCCTCTCTCCCCTCTCCTGGTAGAGGCAGGACTCCCCAAACTCCCTTCCCCTCTGACTCCTCCACAGCCAATTACTCCCTCCCTTCTCTCCCCAAACTCCCCTAACCTAGAACTCTCCCCCAGACACTTAGTCCCTTGTTCCTCCCTACCTGCCCTCTGAGCTCCCCCATTTGAAGCAGGCAGCTCTGACTGAAGCTGCTGATCAGCTGAGCTCCATGCCTGTGAGGGAGCTCTGCCCCTCTATACAGACTCATTAAAGGGCTGTGTGGTTTCACAGCTGAGCAGTTTACAGGGAACTTAGGTTACACACTCTTAGCAGTTCTGCAGTTTCATTGCTGAGTTCCTTCTGAACTCACAGGTGAAGACCATCTGGCCCTGGTGCCTTATTGCTGGTCAATTTATTCCAAATCATCATCTGCTGACACCTTGTCTGGCTTCGTTCCTCAGCTCTCTCGTCTAACAAGAATAGCTGGGGGTGGGATTCACTTAGCTTCCCTGCAATGGCCATGTTCTCCCCGAGTGCTCCTTTAGCACCTGCAAGGTCTAGTGGCCCCACTGACTGTATAGCAGGCTTCCTGCTTCTGAGACACTTAAAAAACCCCTTCACTGTCAGTTTGTTTCTCTTTAGCTAGTTGCTCTTACTGGAACTGTACACTTGACTTTCTATTTTCCTCATTAGGATTTGTCTTCTAATTTCCAAAGGAATCCCTCCACCACTGCCTCTTTCTCTGCTGTTTTGCCAAAATGGCTTTTTGTGTGTTTAAGCGTCAGGGATAGGGTGTCCTGTACATTTAGTTTAAACCTCTATTCTAGTGTTTTAATAGTCTCCATGGAGTTTGCAGGCATTTCACTGTGACTCTTCCCTTTAATTCCCATTTAATTAGCTACTAATGTTTATGCAATTCCCTTTTTAAAAAGCAAATGCTGCTATGGGGGGTCTTTGGCATTTCCCCACTACAATGATGTTAAATATAATTACTTATGAGAATCATTGCCAGGCAGTTTAGCTACATTCAGCTCTGGGAGCAGACCCTGTGTGCCACTTAGGACTGAATCCCTAAGCTTGTCCCTCCCCTTGTGGGTTCCAGGACAAGCTGCTCCAAGAAGCAGCCACTGATGCTGTCTTAGAAATTTGATCTCTGCCTCCCATCCTGAAGTGACACGTACCCGGGCAGTAAAAAGATAGATAAAGTCTTCCATTAATACTGGATTTTCTGCCTTTGTAGCCTCTCTCATCTCTCTGTGCTTTTCACAATCACACTCACCAGGCTGGTCAGGTGCTTGGTTTTCAAGCAGGGTATTTGCATTGATAGAGATTTGATGGTTCAGTGTAAGATTTTTTACTGTAGGTGAGTCTCTGCTTTTCCCATTCAGTGCCCTTCCCCCACCAGCTTGATCTACTCTACCACCCTGAGAACTGACAGTCTAGGATTCACCCCCTGCAATTGGCTCAGGTGGGGGTTGGTTATTTGATCCCACCCAGCTCCCACAGAAATCAAGCCTAAGATGTTGTTTGGACCCATCTCTACCATACCCCAGGTCCAATGGCAGCCCCAGGGGCTCAGCACATGTGACCATTGGGCATCTTCAGTGTCACTACCTGGTTAAAACCGGACTATGCAGCACTTTAAAGACTAACAAGATGGTTTATTAGGTGATGAGCTTTTGTGGGCCAGACACCGCAGCTCATCACCTAATAAACCATCTTGTTAGTCTTTAAAGTGCTGCATCGTCCTGTCTTATGTTTCAGCTAGACCAGACTAACACGGCTACATCTCTATTACTACTACCTGGTTACAGATTCAGGGGCCTCGTTACAGCCAGACAGACGAGGAGGCTTTGGCCCATCTCCCAGCAGGAGACGCCGGCTGGCACCCGTCACTAACACACCGAGCACACACGCCCCTGAGTGCTCTCTTGGTATTCCCACAGCACTGGCTGGGGGCTCGGCCTCAACTCGGCACCTCAGACACTGGGGACCCAAAGCCCAGGGACCTCTCAGGGGAGGGGAGGGAAGACTCACAGGTGGTTGAATTCGGTGCCGTTGGCCCATTTCCAGGGCTGCCCCGGGTCCCTCCGCAGGCCGATCCAGTGGTGGGGTTTGCCTTTATGGCGCAGCAGGAAAGCCTAGAACAGCAGAGGGGGAGGGGCTGTCGGGGCCTGACCCGGCTGCTCCCCGGCTCTGGGCACAGTGTGGTCTTTACATGTACAACCATGAACAGAAACTGCCCTGGAACCCCCCTGAGAGTAGAGTGAGAATGAGGCAGGTTCATGTGTGAGGCCAAAAATACCCTTGTGTGAGCGAGTTATTCCACCCCAGTGACAGTGTGTGACACCCCTCCCCCCCGTGGGGCTGCCAGTGGGGGTCAGGCCTGGGGAGAGCTCGCTGCTGGGCAGGGGAGGAGGGGTCTGCACAGGGGACTCTGCAGATGCTCTGGGCGCTTTCGGCACATCCTGCGGTTCCCACCCTGAGCGGCTGCACGGAGCATCCAGACGAGCATCCCAGGGGCACACAGAAGGGCCTGAGTGTTCGGGGGATGGGGACGGGGGATTTGCCTCTCCCCTTGCCCAGCTCTGGGTAATTCACTATTAACCCTCCCCCGCCAAACCCAGCTCCCCCCACCCCAATCTCCCCAGGGCTGGGGCAGCACTTGGGAGCTGCTGCATCCAAGCTCCCTCCTACCAGGCCAGGCTCTGTGTGAAACCCTCGCCTGACAGGGCAGCTGGGCTCCCTCCAGCCCTCCCTGGGAAAGGAGAGAGATGATCAGCTCGGGGGATTCTGGGAGGGGCCAGGCCTAAGAGGACCCTTCCCCCGCCTTTAGCTGGCTGCTCTTCCCCTACCCAGGGGCACTGGCTCTTCCAGCTGCGCTGGGGTCTCAGCCCCCTCCAGCCCCAGGCAGCCCAGGCGACACCTGGGCCAGCCCAGCCCCAGAGGGGCGTCTCCTGCTGAGAGGCCTGACAGTGGCTGATCCCCCCGGTCACTGACACTAGAGGGGTCCTGGGCCCAGCCCGGCCGGGCATTCAGCAGCTGGAAAGTCCATTAGCTCCGAGCTGCTCCTTGGCCACTGGGCAGAGCCCAGGCCCTGCTGCAGCCACAGAGCCCAGGCCAGGCCAGTGCAACGAGTCTCTCACCAGCTCCTGCAGGGCGTCGATCCCAGCCAGGGAGGCCCCCAGGGCAGAGCAGCGGCTCCGGCTGTCGGTCCAGTTCCCTTTGCCCTCGGAGAAATTGTAGCATTTCCCTCGGTACCCGACCCAGCCATCTGGGCACCAGGGGCCCTGCACAGCTGGAGAGCACCCAGATAACGACACTGAAATGAGACAGGAACAGGTGGGGTGAGGGGACCTGCCTGTGGATGGGGAGAAATGATCCTGGCTCCCCAGGCTGCCGAAACTCCTCTGACCCTGGCAGGTGCTGAGGGAGAGAAGGAAGAGGAGGTTCCCGGAAGAGCTCTGCTCACCTGGGCCGCTGCCCCTCCCTTGCTCTGCTCTGGACTGCCCAGGAGGGGCTGAGGGGAGGGTGGGAACAAACTCCCTGCCCTTCGCCAGGCCGAGTGCCCGCTGCCCGGAGCTCCCAGCGCAGCCACACGCAGGGCGAGGGAGACACCTGGCAGGAGACATTTGCCTGGTGGGAAGGGACACACCCAGCCCGGGGGCAGGGACAGCTCAGAGCAGCCCAGGCACAAAAGCAACAGCCAGACATTCAACAGTCACACGAGGCAGGCAAGTCACAGAGGGAAGTGCAGTAACTGACAGTCAGGGAATGGCCACAGGGTGGCTGCAGCCTGATGCATTCCCTATGCAGAGAGATTGCTGCCTGCTAATTCAGCATCCAGAGGGAAACTGAGGCCTCCCTGTAGTGTGACCCTTGCAGTACCAGAGGAAGGGTCACACTGGAGTGGAGGGGGTTCCTCATAACTCACCCCCAGGTGCTACTGGCAGGGTCAGAGCAGCAGGAGAAGAGCCAAAGGCAGGTTATCAGGGTCACTATGGAGGGGTTGCTAAGTTCTAGCCACTTCCAAACAGCCATGTGAGTTCGGGATTTCTCTCCCCCACACCTCCTGCCCCCTCCCCTGAATTACTCCTGCTCATCTCAGCCTCCAGCACTTGGCATGGGGAGGAGTCCAGGGCCGGCTTTAGGAAGTGCGGGGCCCAATTCAAACAATTTTGACGGGGCCACACAGCAATTTTGGTTGAGCAAAAAAAAAAAAAAACCGCACAAAAACCCTGCGCTAAACTCACGCCTTCTGCAGCCGACGCACTCCTCCTCCGGGGCCAGCAGGGGCGGCAGATTTGTATAATTTTTGGTGGTGCCCCATTAGCCACACCCCCTGACCCCTGTTAACCACACACTGACCCCCATTAGCCACATCCCCTCTGGAGGCCTCTGAAGATAACACACTCGGGGCAAGATGGACACAAGGTGTCATGTCACCCCTCTCGAAGGACTTTTCCCACCATCCTCCTGCCAATATGTTTTAGTTTGGCCCCCACCAACCCCCCCTCGTGCAACTATCCTGCAATTGCATTAACCCAATGTGTGTGACATTAACTCGGGGGCAGAGAGGCTGGGGGAAGTGTTCCCTCTAAGGCTATGTCTACACTCGCGGCTTCTTGTGCAAGTACAGCTGTTCTTGTGCAAGAACCCACAGAGCAGCCATGCAAGGAAATTGCGCAAGGAAATTTACAGTACAGCGTGGTAAGAGAGGGCGTCTTGCGCAAGAGCTGCGCTCTTTTCTAACAGGTGTAAGCTCTCTTGCGCAAGAGGGCAGTGTGGATGCTCGGCAGGGATTTCTTGCGCAAGAAACCCCCATGGCTAAAATGGCCATCGGAGCTTTCTTGCACAAGAGAGCGTCCACACTGCCATGGATGCTCTTGCGCAAAAGCACAGCTCGCACATGGCAGCGTGGACGTGTTCTTGCGCAAGAAGCTGACAGTGTAGACATAGCCTAAGAGTTTCCTCCCATGAGAAGAATGGATTTTGTGTTGTACACCTGTACTGAGTTCATGTGGCTTGTTTGGATGGGCCACTGTGGCACCCAAGTTATTAATAAATATTTTATAAACCTTTACCTTTTCTCTGCTGCCATGTCTCCTCCCCTTGCTCCATCAGCTCCCCTGGTGCCTGCTGCCCCCCAACTCCTCATCCTCCTCTGCTGTCCTGACTCCTGCCCTTCTCACTGCCCTCAGCCCTCCTGCAACCTGCCTCCTCCACCAGCCCTTCTCTCCCCCTTGTACCCACTCCTCCAGTAGCCCCACTCTGATCATGTGAGCTACCCCTCTTCATCCCGTCTCCTAACACCTCCCTCTGCACACCTGCCCTGCCTCTCTCCTCTGGGGCTGGTCCCTCCCCTGCAGGTGTCTGCCCTTCTGCTTCACCCCAGAATCCCCTGGCACCTGCACCTTCCCTTACCCCTGCACCCTCCTGGTGCCTCCCCCTTCCCTTACTGCCTCTGCCCTCTTTTTCCCTGATGCCCACCCCCTCACCACTCTCTGCCCCCGTTCCCCTCCTGCCCCTGTACCCTCACATATGACTTGCTCCACCCCTTCTTTCAAGCCTTCTCCCAGCACCTCCCCCTCCCCCCTCTAACCCTCAATGCTCTTACCCTCTCCTCTCCCAGAATCACCCTGTTCCCCCTCCCACTGACACCTCCCCTCCTGCCCTTTTCCTCATTGTCTGCAGTTGGCCCCCTGGGATTTGTCTCTCCTCCCCCTCCGCACAAGCCCCTTCCTCTCCCCCCTCCCCCTCAACACAAGCCCCTTCCTTTCCTGCCCCTCCCCCCTTTGCACAAGCTTCTCTCCCCTCCCCACTCCGCAGAAGCCCCTTCCCCCTAGTTTTCCCCCTCCCCGACCTTCTGCCTTCCACTTTGCGGGGCCGGAGCCTGCGCTTGGGCCCTGGACTCTGAACCCGGAGCTCGGCCACGTGGTGCAACGCGGTGCCAAGCAGTTTTAAAGTTCCGGGCCGTGATGTCACGTCACGCCCGGGTGTCCTCCCCGCTCACCTGCAACGCCACGCATGGCAGCAGCAGCCGGTGAGCGGGAGCCTCACTGAGAGCCGCGTACAGCAGGGACGGGACGGGGCCGAGGGGGATGCTCAGGGGGCGGGGTGGGAGGACGCGCGGGGGTGCTGACAGATGGGGTCCGGGGCCCGCTCCAGGCAGAGCCGGGGGAAAGACTCAGCTCCAAATATTGCTGGAGCAGGGCCCCCAGCTCTGAATATTCACTCGCCGCCCATGGCACCCGGCACACTTCCGGGTTCAGGGTGCGGGACCCCTTTAGGCGCGGGGCCCCATTCGGGGGAATCGGGGGAATCGGCCTGAGGCCGGCCCTGGAGGAGTCTGCCGCAAACCCCTCCAGCCACCTTCTGCACTTGCTCCTTTGCACCACAGCAACTGTAGCTGGTTTTGAAGCCTTCTGCTGTGGCTGGGACACACGCGGATTTGGGAGCCACTGGCAGCTGGGGATCTAAGAACAAGCAGGTTGTGCACCAGGCCATCATTCCCCTGGGGATGGCACAGTGCCAGGTGCTGTACGCGCTGGCATTCACACGCAGACGGAGCAGGGCAGGCAGTATAGCCCACGCTCCCTGGTGTGGCTCAGTGTGGAATTTGTGTCTCTTGTTCCAGGCAGCTGCTGCAGCTGTGCAGGGCACAATTTCACCCTGCCCCCTCCACGCCAGCTGCCAAACCCTGCAGGGGCCCAGTGATCAGATCCCACGCTCACCAGGATCAGCTACCCTGGGCACCAGCATGCCCTGTCTGTGCACGTGGGGGAGTCACTAGCGCTGCGGGGCCCTGACCTGGTCACTCATTGGTGGGTTCCATGTGGTGTTAATGGGGGTGTCTGTGCTGGGCCCCACGGCTCATTTTAGTGACAGGCAGCACCTGCTAGCCCGGCCCTGGGCACGACGCAGGAAGGTCAGGCTGGTACCTCAGGGCGACAGGCGGCAGGCAGAGGGCCCAGCTCACTGCTGCCCTGCACCATCAATCACGCCCCCACTCACACACTGTGTCTGGGGCCCAGCAACAGGCACTGGGACCCCATGTGCTCAGAGATGGGCTGGGGGGGCTAGTGTCAGTCAGATCCTCCCCCCACAGCTCGTTCCCAGGGCAGGGCCTGGGAGGGGGCAGGAGGTGGCTTCCCCAGGAAGCCTCTGTCCCGGGGGCAGGAGCCAGACGGGCCAGGAGGAGACTCTGTGACTGGGGCAGTTCCAGGAGGGTGGGACTTGCAGAGAGGGAGCAGAGAGGGCTGAGAACTCACCTGCCAGGGCAACAACAGTGATGAAGAGAACTAAGGACACGACTCCGAGGGCGACTGTACTTGTCTTGTAGTTAGAGCGAGGCTCTGAAACAGAGGGACCCGTCAGGCAGAGCCGCGAAACCGCGTCTCACTGACAGCACCGGGCTGGAGCTTCCCTAGAACACGCCCCGTTCTCTCCCTCGTGCCTCCCGCCAGACGCTCTGGGGGTATGTCTACAGCCGTTAGTTCGAATTAACTTTAATAGGGGCTACACATACAAACCGCTAGTTCGAATTTAAATCGAACTAGCGGAGCATTTAATTCAAACTAGGTAAACCTCATTCTACGAGGAGTAACGCCTAGTTCGAATTAAGTAGTTCGAATTAAGGGCTGTGTAGCCACTTAATTCGAACTAGCTGGAGGCTAGCCCTTCCCAGCTTGCCCTGGTGGCCACTCTGGGCCAAACCAGGGAAACTCCTCTGCCCCCCTCCCGGCCCCGGAGCCCTTAAAGGGGCACGGTCTGGCTACAGTGCTTGTGCCAGTTGCAAGCCTGCCAGCACCCAGCCAGCAGACCCTGCACCTGGCACGACATGAGCCAGCCACCCGCCACCACCCAGCCCTCCGCCTCTTCCCAGGACCAGGCTGGCGGCTCCCAGGAGCCTGCCCAGGGCCGCAAGAGGCCGCCTGCCTGGTCTAGTGCGGAGATCGTGGACCTCATCGAGGTTTGGGGGGAGGCCTCCAACGTCCACGATCTCCGCACTAGCCACAGAAACGTGGCCATCTAGAGCCACATAGCTGCCAGCCTGGCCACCAGAGGCCAAATGCGAACCCATTTGGTGTCCGCTAGTCCTTCTATTATGGGAACTAATGAAGAACTTTTCTTTATTCACCCTCTCCACACCACTCATGATTTTATAGACCTCTATCATATTCCCCCTTTGTCTCCTCTTTTCTAAACTGAAAAGTCCCAGTCGCTTTAACCTCTCCTCATATGGGACCCGTTCCAAACCCCTAATCATTTTAGTTGCCCTTTTCTGAACCCTTTCCAAGGCCAAAATATCTTTTTTGAGGTGAGGAGACCACATCTGTACACAGTACTCAAGATGTGGGCGTCCCATAGTTTTATACAGGGGCAGTAAGATATTCTGTGTCTTATTTTCTATCCCTTTCTTAATAATTCCTATATGTGAGAGAGTGTCCAGTAGTGTGGCTGCTCTCTTGCACAAAAGCGCATCACTTTTGCCATGCACTTTTGAGGTGTGGACGCGTTTTGGCGCAAGAAGTTTTTGCAGAAGATCTTCATCCGCAAAAAGCTTCTTCCACAAAAAGCCTGCAGTGTAGACGTAGTCTGAATGCCTGGCTCAGGAGTATGAAAAAACAACCCCCCACTCCACACACACCCCCTCCCTGCCAAGTGCAGCAAGTTACAGCACTGCAGTGGGACTGAACTCTTGCTGGGCCCTGGGCAAGGTGGGAGTGTGGCTCCGCCTAGGAAGGGGTGTGGCCATGAATAGAAGGGGCAGGGCTGGAGCAGTCAGCCCTTAGCGCCTCCCCCAGCGCTCACAGCTGCGTGGCGTGTCACTCTGGCACTCGCGTGGCAATTCACAGGGCCCAAGTCTCTGGTCACCGCTACTGCTGCAGTAGCGATGGGGCACCCAGGCGCTCTGGGCCCCTTTGAATCTCGGAGTCACTTGGCAATTGCTCCCTTTGCTCCATCCCTCCCATCCCCATGGGGGTGCCTGCAGGGCTAGAAAGCGCCAGCGCGCAGCAGGCTACAGAACTGGGCGTGCTCAGAGTGGTTCACCGGGAGCGCTGGGAGAGCTCTCTGCCTGCGCTCGTGCCAGGGCTGCAGCAGCGAATCACACCACTAAGCAGGGGCGGCCCGTGTCTATAGGCTGACTCAGACGTCACCTAGGGCGCTGCCTTCAACGGCGCCCGATGATGATGTCACTGGGCACCCAGTGATGACATCACCCCATTGACGGCCGTGCAGGTGGGGGCGCCGATCGCACGTTCCGCCTGGGGCGCCAGCTGCCACAGCCAGCCTCAGGCCGCTCCTGCCACTAAGTGCACACAGAGCCCTGGTGTGAGAATTAGCAACAACGCTTGTTCTTCCCCAGTGCCTCCTGCCAAGGGACGTCCCCTCCTCTACACAGAGCACTGGGGCAGCTTTAACGATGCTGCCTCTTTCACCCATTCTCCCAGAGGCACATTCACACCTTTTTATCCACTGTCCCTTATGAACCGATGGAAATCATTCTGTACAGCCACTAGTCTGCCCTCATGGGCACTGGGTGACCCCATGGCTTGGGGAGATAGGCCCCCCGCAGCCCCGCCCACTGGAGCCCTTGCTCCTTTCCCCCACACTGTGGCCTGCTGGCCCCTGCCCTGCCTTCTCCACGCCACCCCTCCCCTCTGCAATGTGGCTGCTGGCCCTTGCCTGCTCCTTGCCCCAGGGTAGCACCCCCAACCTTCCCTGGCCCTGGAGCTCCGGAGGGCCAGCAGGCAGCATGGCCCCAGCCTACCCCGGCCCCAGGGCAGCATAGCCCCAGCCTGCCCCAGATTGGAGCTCTGGAGAGTGGGCCAGCAGGCATGGCACAGGGCTGGGAAGGGACAGGTGAGGCAGTTTGGGAAGGCAGCACCACCCCACCCAGTCTGCCCTGCTTCCTTTCTTATGGCCTCCCTGTAACTTGACACCCATGGTCAAAGCCTTGCAGGACTACTGGGGTGGGGTGGGGTGGGGTGGGGTGGGGACGACACAGTGAGGGAGCCCAGAGGAGCAGAAAGTAATCTGTAAGGTTTTATAAACAGAAACATCTGTTTACACTACACCTCACTCACCCTACATATTCAAACGATGTGCACTAGGGAAAGGGCTAGAGACTAATTTATTCTTATAAACAAAGCCTGTGGCACTCTTAAGGCCACTCACAAGTTTCTAATCACTATGGGAGGCTTAAATTTCTTCCTGTCATAACCAATGTTAATTCTCAGTCAATTTTAAAATGCATCCTTCTGTTCATAAAAGTGGATCATTGTGTATGGATTTTCACAGACACCTAATTCAGATCACTACTGTGAACTCTACAGAACTAACTATCCTGGGATTACAAGACGACTCAAACAGTGGAAATAGCTTTTGAGACATGAAAAATTATTGTCTGGTCTATACCTGTTCAATATATGGTACAATAAGGCTCCTACTACTCACAAGAACCTCTTGGCACTACTGCCTAGCAAATTTCATAAAAATTAGTGCTGAATAATTAATGGTGGTTATTTTGTTTTCTGTCTTTGTTTTAAAATGGCTTGTTTACTTTACTTTGCCGTAAAATTTCTCAGGAAATTACTTTACCTTACTTCTATTTATTTTAAAATTTCTCAGGAAAATTACCTGGTAGTTTTAGACTGTTCTGAATTAGTTCAGGCTAAAAGGAGAGAGGTTTTTAAGAGAAGGAAGTGGGAAAGTCAAAGTCATTTTTATATTGGAACGTAATTTCTAATTTTATTTTTAATATTGTGACTTCACAATTTTAACAGCAATTTAAGAGACAAGTTCATTTTAATTTGAGCCTGAGACTCTGATCCTGCAAAAATTTCAGCTAGGGTGTAATGTTAAATAGTGAGTGTCTGCTTCAGTGGGATGACTCATTTGAATGAAATTAAACATGGGCATAAGCATCTGAAGGTTCAGGCCTTGGGACAACCCACAACACACCAATGAACACCACACTGACCCTCAGGATTCCTTCTGCCAACTCCACAAGAGGAAGGTCTTTATATGGACGGTTGTAACAAGAATCTTGACTTTTACAACAATCGCTCCCACAAATACACTTGAGCTGACATTCTCAGCAAACAACATGCAGAATGCAATGTTATACACAGCCTCAAAAACAATTCTAACATCATCATCAAAGAGGCTGACAAAGGGGGTGCTGTAGTCATCATGAACAGAACAGATAATGAACAGGAGGCTGCCAGACAACTAACCAGCACCAGATTCTACAGGTTTCTCTTCTCTGATCCCACTAAAGAACACCAAAAAAACCTCCAAAACAAAACAAAAAAAACCCTCCTAAACCACCTGCTCATGAAACTCCCTGCTACAACTTGGAACCACATCTACACAGATGTGCCCCTAGATCTTCAAGCAGGAGTTATCTATCTGCTACCCAAGATCCACAAACCTGGAAATCCCGGACATCCCGTCATCTTGTGCATTGGCATACATAAAGCAGGATTATCCCATTATACTAACTCTCTCTTCAGTGTTACCAGCACTCCTAGTTACCTTCAAGACACCACCGACTTCCTGAGGGAATTACAGAACATCAGGAATCTTCCTGAGAACACCATCCTGGCCACCACAGACGTAGAAGCTCTTTATACCAATATTCCACATTGTGATTGATTGCTAGCCATCAGAAACACTATCCTTGATGACACCATAGCACACCTGTTGACAGATCTATGTGACTTTGTCCTCACCCACAACTATTTCCAATTTGGGGACAATTTATCTCTTCAAGTCAGGGGCACAACTATGGCCCCACAATATGCCACCATCTCTGTGGCTGACCTTGAACAACGTTTCCTCAGCTCTCACCCCCAGCACCCTTACTCTGCTTACACTACACTGATGACGTCTTCATCGTATGGACCCACGGGAAGGAGATCCTTGAAGAATTTCACTGGGATTTCAACAATTTCCACTAGGGTTGCCAGATGGTTTAACCAAAAATACCGAACCGCCCCCCCCCCCCCCACACACACACAAACACTAGGGAAAAACAAAGGGGGAGACCAAAGTCGTTGAGCAAAAAAAGAACCCTGAGAGTTATTAAGCAAAACAAACAAACAAACAAACAAAAACAAACAAACAAACAAACAAAAAACCAGCATGGCCCCTTTAAGAAACACTTTTGAGGCTTTTTGGCCCTAACAGGCTGCTGGCAGCCACCCGACATCTTGTCTTCCTGCTCCGGGCCCGACGGCTCCCCTGCAGAACCAGGTAAGCACCCGGGATTTTCATCTCCTGGCCGGGAAAAAATCAGAAAACACTGGACATTTCAGGTGTCTGGTATTTTCTGAATTTTTTTACTGGAGAGGAGGCAAAAATACTGGACTTTCTGGGTCGATACCGGACACCTGGCAACCCTGTTTCCCCCTCACCATCAACCTTAGCCTGGACCAGTCCACACGAGAGAGCCACTCCTTGGCACTACAGTACAATTAAACAATGGCCACATTTATACCAGAAACCTACTGACCATTACAATTAACTACAGGCCTCTAGCTTCCACCCCAGACCCATTTCCCAATCTATTGTTTACAGCCAGGCTGGATACAGCCGGATTTGTTCCAATCCCACAGACAAAGACAAACACCTACAGGAGCTCTAACAAGCATTCTTAAAACTGAAATACCCACCCATGGAAGTGAAAAAACAGATCAACAGAGCCAGACAAGTACCCAGGCATCAGCTTCTACAAGACAGTCCCAACAAGGAAAACAACAGCACACCACTGGTCATCACCTACAGACCCCAATTTAAACTTCTCCAGTGCATCATTGACTATCTACATCCCATCCTGGAAAATAACCCCTCACTCCCACTGGCCATGGGGAACAGGCCAATCCTCACCAACAGATAACCCCCAAACCTGAAACAAATCCTTTCCAGTAACCATGCATCCCACCTCCATCATAATCATCCAGGAATCCACCCCTGCAATCAGCCCCGTTGCCCCTTCTCTTCACACTTCTACGTAAGCAACATTATCACAGGATCTAACCACACCAGCCACCACATCAGAGGCTCATTTAACTACACATCCACTTTTGCAGGAGTGAGCAAAAGGGCCTCTAGGGGCCGGATCCGGCCCGCCAAGTGAGCTAATCTGGCCCACGGAGGCCCTGCCACTCCCAAGCCCCCAGGCCTATCAGACTTAGAAATGCTTAGAAGTGCCTCATACTCCTGGCAGGGTGGGAAGAGACTTCACGTGTTCTCCCAGGCCCCCAAACCCTGATTGGCCTGTGGGCTGGGGGAGTGCGTGAAGTCTCCTCCCACCTTGCAAGGGGCGCAGCGCTTCTAAGCACTGCATGCTTCTTGCAGGACAGGGGCAGGGCAGGAGGAAACTTCATACTATCCCACTGCCCCCTGTGGCGTAGTGGGGGTGCTGTCTGCTCTGTGACCCGGGGTCCCCCTGCGCTGTGATGGGAGATTCTCACTGACTCTCCGAAATGTGTATTAAACTGGCTCAGCCTCCCAGGGAGAGAGACAAAGGGAGGAAGGCGGAGACCAGCACCTGGCTGGGGGGCAGGGCTGGAAGGGTTAGTTTCTGTCTGATATCATGGAGGAAGCAGCCTAAGCAAGGGGCTGGGATTTAGGGGCCCAGTCTCCCCCATCTCAATGGGGGCTGAGGCATCCTAGGCCTGCCCTGTCACCAGATTACATCTGTGCTGTGCTGTATCCGGGAGAAGCAATAAACTCTCTCTATTCTACTGGCTGGTGGAGTCTATTCGTGCCATTACGGGGGTGCAGGAGTCGGGGGAACCCCGATGTGCCGTCACACCCCCAGGCTAATCAGGACGTGGGGGTGGGGAATGCATGTGTGATGCAGTGTCTGTATGTTGCTGGTTGCTGTGCTTGGGCTGTGAGCTGTGGATGATCCCTACTGGCCTCTGTCTGTGAGCACTGCCCAGTGGGGGGCCATAGACAGTGACCCGACCGGTTCTCACCGGGGGAGGGAAGGAGTTTGAAACAAAGGAAGGATGTGGTTTGGGGAAGAATTAGTTTTCGGCTGGGGGGGAACCATGAAGGGAACAGACTAGGCAGAGGGCTGGGAGTTTAGGGGCCTAGGTACCCCACCCCAAGGGGTCTGCGGCTCCCTGCCCCTGGCTCCTTATATCCACATCACGTCTATGCTGTGCTGTAACCCGGAGAAGCAATAAACCCTCCCTGTTCTACGGGCTAGTGGAGTCTGTTCTTGCTGTAGACAGGGTGCAGGATCCGGGATACCCGACACGCCATCACAGCATGTAGTCTCCTCCCACCCCACAAGGGGATCCGCACTTAAAGACAACTGCTACCTGCCGCTCAGCTGGCGGGTGACTCTAAGCATGGAGCTCCTTTGCAGGGCAGGGGCAGGAAGCAAGAGACGTCACATGCTCCCTCTCACCAGGCCCTGATTAACCTGAGGGGTAATGGGGGAAGCACACAAAGTCTCCTCCCACAGCGGGGCACAGGTACCTGGAGGGAAGTGCCAGCTGTTCAGAACAGCTAGTGGTTCTCTCTGGGGGGGGGGGGGGGAGAAGACTGTGCAGTCCCCCACCCCCAGAGCAATCATGGTTTGTGGGTGGGGAAGCACGGACGTGTCCTAGCCCTGCCCCTTCTGCCTGAGCCTCCTCCCTTTTCCAGGGAGGCCCAAGGCCACTTCAAAAATTTCTGAAGTGGCCCCCGTCACATATTATTGCCCACCCCTGCACTAATGCGATCTATGCCATCAAATGCCAGCCGTGCCCCTCTGCCATGTACATTGGCCAAACTGGACAGTCTCTGCAACAAAGGATTAATGAACACAAATCAGATATTCGAAATGGTAACACACAGAAACCTGTTGGGGAACATTTTAACCCGCCTGTGCACTCACTAATGGATCTAAAAGTGACTGTATTATTGCAAAGCACTTTCAAAAGCCAGCTAGAGTTAGAAGTTGCGGAGCTTTTAAGAGCAGCTTAGACAAACGATGATCTAGTTGGTGCTGGGTCCTGCCATGAAGGCAGGAGACTGGACTCGATGACCTCTCGAGGTCCCTTCCAGTTCTAGTGTTCTAGGATTTACAAGCTTGACACTTGTAATCAAGCTTTGAACAAAGACCTGACCTAGATGGGCCGCTACATGCTACACCTTAAGGACATAAAAGGCTAAGCACCGGGTACTTACAGCCCACTCTATTAGCCTCAGTTAGCATGGACATTCTAGTTAACAATTTTCCCCCCTATTCTTTCCTTCTCTCTCCCTTCCCAGCCCCTCTCTTTCTCTGCTATTTATTTGTACCCTGGACACCTTACTCCATTCATCTAGAAAAGTGGGTTGTGACCACAAAAGCTCATGACACCATCTACATTTTTGTTGGTTTCTAAGGTGCTGCAGAACTATTCATTGTTTTTTCAGTTTTTTTTCTGTTACAGACTAACACGGCCACCCCTCTGAGACTTTCCCCAACACAAAGTTCTGCAACCTGGTCACAAGCATTTGGAGGATCAGGCCCTTAGTTGTAAGACAGGAAATACAGTATTGCCAAGGGTCATGGTGATTCGTCATCACCGACAAGTTTAAAATCAAGACTGGCTGTTTTTTCTAGATCTGCTCTAGCAATTGTTCTGGGGCAATTCTTCTACACAGGACACCAGACTAGATGATTGCACTGGTCCTGTCTGGCCTTGGACTTTGTGAATAAAGGTCCCAGTCCTCCAGCTGCATCCACATGAGTCAGCCCGTGTGTCCATTCTCTTCAATGGGAATCTGTGCAGGTCTGACCCATAAGGATCAGATCAGATCAAAGGATTGGGAATTAAATTTCTATTAATGAACACAGTGCCAGCTTTCAACATAAAAATTATAAAACTGAGATTAAATAAACAATGTAAAGTCAAATTCAGCTCTTAGATACAGTGATGTATGTTTGGAGCAACTTCACCGACCTCTCTGCAGTCATTCTGGATTTACACTGATGTAAAAAGCAGAATCTAAGTCCTAGCATGTTTTTCAAAAGTAGATCAGCTCTTGTCTGAAAATAATATATTAAGTGCCTGGAAACATCTCTGTGCCATTTCACAACAAGAGTTAAATTTAACTAGACAGCCACATACTAAGCTATGTATTGCTGTGATTTAAACATCGACCATTAATAAAACTCTATCAGGCACTTCAGTAAGAAGTAGAAATATGAAACTGTACAATAATTGAGTTATGTTCACAAGATGTAAGTGTATATTGAGAAGGAAAACTTCTAAGATGAAGGAAGCATATTTGATAAATAGCTTGATTAAATATCTGGGCTATTAAAGTGAGATTTTTAGAAACACCTGTCACTAAGGCACTTCTGAAAATTGTTTCTTCATGTAAATCTATAGCCTTACTGTACTTATGAAAAATGTGCTCTAAAAATAGCTTATTAATAGTTAGATTATTTTCCCCCAACCTCCTAAGTACCAAGATTTTAAACTCATTTAATATAATTTTTCAGGGGAATCACAAATTATTGATGATACTCAGTTTATATGCTTTAAGTTAAATTGTAACATATTTGTGACATTGCATCCCTTATTCCTCATGGAAATATGCTTAGGAACAGGAATATTCATAGCTCAAATATGCTTCATGCAAATATGCTTTATGCACATAAGATCATTTTAAAACTTCAAATCTGCTGAATCTATTCTATTTGCGTGCATGAATCATGCCTTATTTGAAGATAAAATATGAAGCATAAACCTGTTTACTGATCTAGCCCTGTGATGTGAAGACCATTTAAGGATCTTAATGCCGGGTATTTGGGTCAATGGGTACACCTAGACTGTGGGGTTTTTTTAGGATAAACTCTGCCGCGTCCAGGGAACACATCTTTTCCCGTTTTTGGGTTTGTTTTTTTTTTGCAGAGAGCAGATGCACTCTTTCGGAAGCCCTGTAAACCTCATTGCATGAGGAAGAAGAGATCTTCCAAAAGGGGTTTTTTCCCCCCAAAATTTGGCCCAGTGTAGACAGGCTGAATTTCAGAAAAGCCTCTTCTTACAAAAATATCGGAAAAAGGTACACAAATTGCGGAGTACAATTTGCATACCTTTTTCGGAAAAAAACATTGTAATGTGGACATAGCCTGAGTTGCGAATAGTCTTGCTTCTCCTGTGAGCCTCAACTATAGTTGGCTGCTGGAAACTAGCATTATATTTTTTTCACTCAGAGTGATAAAAGTTTGAACTGAACACAAAAGATTCTGGCATGGGGCAAAATCTACATAAGAGCATGAAACCAAAGAATAGGGGCTCCTGTGAGAAGCCAGGACACCCCTGGTTACCACCCAAGATGACTCCAGGAAACATCTAAAATTGAACAGGGGGAAGGGTCAGGCCAAAGCTGGGAGACTCTCTTGTTTGTGAGAAAGGTGGTCAGATCTACTGTTAGGATAAGAATTTGCATGTAAGAAGTTTCTTAAAGTAAGTTACTAAGCAAAATAAAACAAAACACAGTAGTTAAGCTTAATGTACTGTATGCTATTACTCACAACTACTCACATCCTACATTTTATACTTAATAAATAAAATCACTTTTGTTTATTAATAAGCCCAGTGTAAATAATTGTTACCTAGGGGGACACAACAGCTGTGCATTTCTCTCTTTCAATGATAAAGGGGGTGAACAACTTTTGAGCTCATTCTGTATAAACTTTAGGCATTGTGAGATGGATTTTTTCTGGGGTTCTGGTCCTACTGGAGCTGTGCACCTGGGTCTCATTAACTGAGCCTTCCCAGAACCGAGTGGATCTCAGTGTTTGTGTTACTCTGCTGTGGACTGTGACCCCCAACTCTGTGCCTTTGCTGGGAGAAACCAGAGGTTCTGACTCAGCAGGACAGTGTGGTGGGGTGCCTAGAAGGCTGGTAGGCAGGTCCAGTGATAATTTCAGCACCTCAAGTGACAATCTCAAGAGGATCTCTATGTCTGAACCCGTCACAACATTGTTTGTTATATTTTCAGTATTCCTACAACACTGATAACTCCTGATGATCCCCATCTCTGCCATTTTCTTCTCCTGACTTCCCACGCTTCATTTAAGTTACACTGCAATAATTTGCTATGTCTCCTGGACTCAGAAACAGATCACATCCTCTCTGTCTTTGGAAAGCTTTTCTGGTTTTGTGTCCATTTCAGCACCCAGTAAAAAATCCCCTTCCTTATCTCTTATCATTCTCACTCATTCACCCTCTTTGGCCAGGTTCTTCTCTTTTCTTCTTCCTCTCTGGTCCCATTTTCTACATTCTTCAGATACAGGGCTTCCCTCTCCCTCTTAAATCACTACCGAGGTTAGTAGACTCATCCTACTTGCCCCCATTAGACCAAATGATGCCCAAGATGAGGAGCATCTTCAGTGCTCCTTCCTCCTCCCATTTGTTAAACTTTTGAATCTCTTATATTTTATTGCATTGTAGCCATTTTCCCCTGAGGATAAACCCAGTCCCCCAGGTGATTACATGGGTCACTTCAGCCTAAATTCAGCCCTGTCCGCAGGACCTACCACCTGCCACATTCTTTGTGATCCTCTGAACATAACTGGCTCCCTACCTAGTCTCAAATTCTACCTCTCAGAGGTTTGTGGATTTCAACCCTCTCTCTCATAAAACAAATTGTCGTCTAAGAGCCTCCCACATTCCTTGTGCTCAATCATTCTATCGAAAACCCGCCCAATGTACTGCTCTCTGCCCCGCAACTATGACCTACTTACTATGTACTGTTACCTCAATAGTTTGCTGGTACGTCCTGAAAACATGTGAAATCAGTAGGAAGATACCATAAAAGTACAGCTATTGCATTGCACTTGTATTTGCAGGCTTAAATTGTCAGCAGCTATGAAGTTTTCTGTAACATGCTGCACTAACAAACTAAGGTGCACTCTATTACCTTCATAGATTTCAGTTGCCAAATGCTGAGAGCAGTAAAGGTTTTCCCATTAGCTCAATCCTACCATACATAAAGCACAGAGCTGCTCCTTGCCTCTAGACAAAGTTACTCTCAATAATTTGTACTGCAAGTTATTTGGACAAGTGGAATTTTCCCCAAAGACTGCCTATATTGGTGCGAAAGTAAGAAACTAAATCCACTTACTGAGGTACGGAGATGTTCTGGGTGGCCTCAGAGACAAACTGGCTCCAGGAATATTTAAATCAGCATAAACTATTTCTCCAGCCATGACAAGGAGAGAGGAAGATGTGAGCGTACAGCTGTATGTAAGAGCAGCCTCATGTGGATGTCTGCCCTCTGGTGAGCAGTAGCATATTTCTGTCCTTTTCTATGCAGGATCTTATAACGCGCTCCTCACCAGAATGTCTGAGAGACTTGTATTAGTGCCTCAGGCAACCGGACTACTATCAGTCATGTGTTTGTTCTCACCTCGCCCCCCCCCCCCCCCCAGAGGCAGAAACGTGCAGCAGAGTGTCTTGGTTTGGTAGCATGTGGGGATTTTGTTTTGTTTTGTTTTTCCATATAACACACCTGTTGCTATGTGTTTATATTAGAGAAGACAAGGTCAAAGAAATGTGCCCTGCACTTGGAGTGGAAGATGGAGAAGTTTGTGATAATCCTGGGTTCCTGGGGAAGTTCATTCCAGAGAATGCTCTGTCTCCTGCGGTTATTGAGTGTCCAGTTGGACCAGAGGAATGGAGTTGTCAACCAGTCTTTGTCCTAGAGCTTTAGATGGCTGTTTAGATACCCTGGGCCCAGGCCATAGAGTGCTTTGAAGACAAAAACTGAGATTTTCAAGTTCTGTGGGAAGCCAGTGTAGGGAGAAGACAGGTTTGATGTGTTCAGGGCAGCCAGTGCTACTGAAGGGACCCATTACACTAGTTAGAGTGATCTAAGCACAGAAGGTTTCATGCCCAAATATACTACATTGCTGTAATCCAGCCAAGAGGTAACAAAGTTCCTGACACTTTAGTTTGAAGGCTGGCAATGATATAGGTCTTTGTCTTCCACAAATCTAGTCTCAAACTCCTTCTCTTTCACAGTAGCCTTTGGTACAACTGCCTCAGTCATTCATTTGCCACCATGACTACTAGAGAATCTGGGACAAGATGAGTGAACAAATAATCATGTTCTTGGTGTTGAACTTCATATTGTGTAAGCCACTTTTTAGACAGCTTAGAGGCTGGTATCTGCCAAAGAGTCTTGGCGGGTTCCAATAGAGTGCCATTAATGTGAAGGGCAGGAGACTACAGGATGTCCAGTCCCTTGGGTGTATTGTCTTGCACTGGTTCTGCTGCACTGCCGGAGAAGCAGACACTCACCTCACAAGATCGTGAAAGACCTTGACGTCTTCATGGGTAGGCGATGTTGACTCATGATGGTCTTGTCTGGAGAAGAGGAAGAAATATCTGGAGATTCCTTCCTTGTTGCCTCCTGCCCTATGGGCTCCAGTGAGAAGGGACACTGAGATTCTGAGCTGGAGAAGGTGACGTCCCTCTGGACTGTGTAGTTGTTAGAGAACCAAAGGGTCTTAGAGCAGTCTAAGAGGCCCAGTACCGCCCATGGTGGTGAGCACTTTACCAGGGCACCTTTATAGGAATCCTGGCCTTGCCCAATGTTTTGAGCAACTCTAGAGCATGATCTGTATGGAGAATGGAAAGACCCTGGAGGAGTGTGATGGGGGGCTGGACTTGCAAGGGTTAACCAGGGTTACCTGGCCAAAAGAGGGAATGATTACAGACTCTGGCCACTAGGCCTCACTGCCCTGTAGTAGGGCAGTAGGGTCATTGTTGACTTTGCCTGCTCGGCCTCACTGCCCTCAGGGAAGAGAGTGATTCCTGACTCTAGCCACTGGGCCTCACTACCCTTCAAGAATGGGGGGGTTTTTACAGACTGTGACCACTAGTCAAGACTGCCTCATTGAGGATGGAATCGTTTAGAGGACTTCAGCCACAAAGACTAAGATGCACACGCGGTGGAACGCTCTTTGAGAGACCTTTGAGGCCTAACGTCCTGCCTCTGAGAGGGTTGAGTGTACTCATCCCGGGTACACACTGTCATGTACAGAGTCTGAAGAGGAGGAGGAACGGAAATAGAACTCTCCCCTGGGAATGGGAGAACACGTCTCATGGGCTTTGGTGGAGGTCTCAGCACGGACAACACATGGTGGTGCCCCAAAGGTACAGACATTGATGTATCTGACAGAGCTAGTGGAAGCAGATGCGACAGACAGCCGGCCAAAGGTGAGTTGATGTTAAATGCCAATGGAGCTGATGTGAGCTGCTTTGCAGAGGCAGGAAAAATTGATGGTGAAGTTGTACTACATAATGACAGCAAGGCCTGCATAGTTGAGGCAGCTGTGACTGGACTCACACAATGCACTTGCAGCAAAGGGGAGGCTGGCAGAGGGAAATACAAATAATTGTGTTGTCAGTAGCACTGAGAGCACAGTAGGGTGCTCAGCTGCCAATGCTGATACCACACCTGATGGTGCTGGGGTCAAAAATGTCTCCAGTAAAGGTGAAGACACGGATGTTGGCAGCACCTTCTCTGCGGTGTCAGTGCTGAAGACCAGACCTCAGACCCGCACTAGGGGACTTGTAAATTGCCCTTCTGTGAGGTGGAGAGCAAGACTCAGATTATCAGTCTCAGCTGATTCTGATGGATCTGAGGAGACAGCAGGAGAGGAAAATGGGTGATGTCCCTCATCCAAATCCTGTTTCAGAGCCAAGGCAGCTGGAGGGGCATTCCCTATGGAGGAGTTCTTCACTCTGCAATGGTCCGAGTCAGGCTCTGAGGAGAGACACCTCCCCTTTTCAAGAAGATGACGTTTAAGGTGGAAATCCCGTTGCTTCTTTGTCCTCCTTGGAAATGAGGTACAAATAGAACAAATTAAGCAATTTTTTGTGCCTGTCACTGACAAAGGTAGTGGCCTGTATGTGCTACATGGTTGAAATACAGTTGATTTCAGCATGGCAAACTTCCTCCCCACAACAGCTAATTAACAACTAAACTAGGACTAACGCTCAAGTGAACTATATGTACTGTGACTGGCTATGAGCTCAGTCTGTTTATTGATACAGTTTCCAACACCCCTCCACCACACCCTAAGTCTGCTTATTGCAAGTCTTCTCTTTGTGTTAGTCCCCGACCGGGTTGACGATAGTCAGCTCTGACCCTAAGGCCGATAGTGACGACTCACTGTTCAGTCTCTAGGCAGCCCTCGTTGGGTATCGCTGGGAAAGGGGGGCCCGGGTCCGCCCTCTCTCACAGGCCCCAGCCCAGGACACTAAGGACAAGGACTTGTCTGTTGTCCTGTCCGGCTGGCGGGGCTTTTTGCCGTAACATGCCAGCCCTCGGCCTATCCGTTGCCCTACCCTGGGCTACTTCCTTTCCCCACCTTCTGCCTGCCCTTATTCCCCCAAACTCTCTCCTTTTCTCTCCTCCTACCTTCCGTGTTTTTAAATCCTCCTGCCATGCGTCGGCGTCTCTTTTTCCCTGGGCGTGCTGACGCCAGTGACGTCAGCTCACGCCTCCACCTCCTTTGCATGCTCCGCCCCCCTTTCCCTCTGGTGAGCTGATGTAAGTCACGTCAGCTCACGCCCCCTCTACTTCCGGGCTGCTTAGACCGCGGGGCCGCGGTGAGCTCACTCGGCGGCAGCCAAACAGCCGGCGCACCGCAGATATCCCCATGGGTGGTGAGTTATATGGGCTCATGGTGCCCAGGCTCCAGCAATATTTCGAGCTAGGGGCCCTGCTCCACCAATATTTGGAGCTGGGTCTCTCCCCCAGCCCTGCTTGGAGTGGACCATGGCCCCAGAGCATCTCTCCCCCGGCCCTGGCCCATCCCTGCCGTGCGCAACCTTCAATCAGCTCCCCCTTGCCGGATGATGCTGCCATGAGATGCATGCTCAAACAGGTGGGCGGGGAGACGCCCGGGCATGACATGACGTCACAGCCCGGGACTTTAAAACTGCTCGGCGGCGTGCGGCTGAGTTGCAGGTTCGGAGTTTGGGGACTTCTGGGGTGGAGCACAGATTCCGGCCCCGCAAAGTGGAAGGCAGAAGGTAGGGGAGGGCTGGGAGAGGAAGGGGCTTGTGCAGAGGGGGAGGGGAAGGGAGAAAACTAGGGGAAGGGCTGGGAGAGGAAGGGGCTTGTACGGAGGGGGAGGGGGAGAGGAGGAAGAAAGGGGAAGGCACCAAAGGGACAGGGTAGAGGAGAGACAAATGCCAGGGGGCCAAGTGCAGACAATAAGGAAAAGGGCAGGAGGGGAGGTGTCAGTGGGAGGGGGACAAGGTGATGCTGGGAGAGGAAAGGGTAAGGGCATTGGGAGCTGGAGGAGGAGGTGCTGGGAGAAGGCTCGAAAGAAGGGGTGGGCATGAAGAAGGCCAGGATGGAGCAAGTCATGTGTGAGGGCACAGAGGGGCATGAGGGGAATGGGGGCAGAAAGTGGTGAGGGGGTAGGCATCAGGGAAAAAGAGGGCAAAGGGGCAGGGGCAGGGGCAGTAAGGGAAGGGGGAGGCACCAGGAGGGTGCAGGGCTAAGGGAAGGTGCAGGTGCCAGGGGATTCTGGGGGTGAAGCAGAAGTGCAGACACCTGCAGGGGAGGGACCAGCACCAGAGGAGAGAGGCAGGGCAGGTGTGCAGAGGGAGGTGTTAGGAGATGGGATGAGGAGGGGTAGCTCACATGATCAGAGTGGGGCTACTGGAGGAGTGGGCACAGGGGGGAGAGAAGGTCTGGTGGAGGGGGGCAGGTCGCAGGAGGGCTGAGGGCAGTGAGAAGGGCAGGAATCAGGACAGCAGAGGAGGGTGAGGAGTTGGGGGGCAGCAGGCACCAGGGGAGCTGATGGAGCAAGGGGAGAAGACATGGCAGCAGAGAGAAAAGGTAGAGTTTTAAAAATATTTATTAATAACTTGGGTGCCACAGTGGCCCATCCAAACAAGCCACATGAACTCAGTACTGGTGCACAACACAAAATCCATTCCTCCTCATGGGAGGAAACAGGCTACGTCTACACGTGTGCAAGAACACGTCCATGCTGCCATGTGCGAGCTGTGCTTTTGCGCAAGAGCATCCATGGCAGTGTGGACGCTCTCTTGCCCAAGAAAGCTCCAAAGGCCATTTTAGCCATGGGGGTTTCTTGCGCAAGAAATCCCTGCTGAGCATCCACACTGCCCTCTTGCGCAAGAGAGCTTACACCTGTTAGAAAAGAGCGTAGTTCTTGCGCAAGACACCCTCTCTTACCACGCCGTACTGTAAATTTCCTAGCGCAAAAGCGGGCGGGCAGTGTGGATGCTCTGTGGGTTCTTGCACAAGAACAGCTGTACTTGCGCAAGAAGCCGCGAGTGTAGACATAGCCTTAGAGGGAACACTTCCCCCAGCCTCTCTGCCCCCGAGTTAATGTCACACACATTGGGTTAATGCAATTGCAGGGTAGTTGCATGAGGGGGGGTTGTGGGGGCCAAACTAATCCCTGTTGGTAGGAGGATGGTGGGAAAAGCCCTTCGAGAGGGGTGACATGACACCTTTTACTTCGGGTCATGTGTCCATCTTGCCCTGAGCGTGTTACCTCCGGAGGCGTGGCTAACGGGGGGAGGGCTAACGGAGGTTCAGGGGGCGTGGCTAACGGGGGGGGTCAGAGGCATGGCTAACAGGGGCCAGGGGGCGTGGCTAATGGGGTACCACCAAAAATTATACAAACCTGCCACCCCTGGATATCCCGCCCTGCGGGTCGCCACCCAGGCGGCGATTGGGGGCCCCGTCACATGTACTTTAGGAGAAATTCATTCCTGAGCGACAGAGAGCTCCAACTCCCGCCATGGGAGGTAAGAAGGCTCGGAGAAGAGGTGACAGCCGTGCCTACATGTATCATTGGCTCTGTGCACAAGGATAGCAAGGGCACATATGCTGACTCGTGGTGCTGCTGGTAAATATCTCCAGCTGGAGTGCATTGGGTGCAAATGCATCTACAGTGGAATGTATCTGTGCACGCTGACTTGAAGTAGAACCAACTCTTTCACGGGAGTGCTCCATTCAGAGTGATTATATGTAACCGGCTCGTAACGTGTCTGACATCAGCACCCGCTTCCATACCAATTCCAAAGTGCTACCACAAATACCCATTCCTGTTTGATTTTATAGATCAGGAGAGATGCTACTATAGGAGGAATGATTGTAGGAAGAACACTTGTCCCAAAGAGCTATTTAGTCGGTGAAAAGCTATTTTGTTCATTTGAACCGAGTAGTTAGTAAAAAATATTCGCCTGCTTTGCAAAAACGTGCAGCAAACAAGGGTGCTGTGGTACTGGTTAACAAGCAGTAACAGGACTTAGGCAGTTTCTAGAGAGCAAACACCTCTCTGCAAACGAAGCCCTAAGCCCAGTGACAAACAGTGGTAGGATGTCCTTCAGATGGCTTGGGTTTTCCTCCACTAGGTTTTCAGGTTGACTCTGTGTATTGTAAAAAGTGCAGTTGTGTTGAAGAGCTGAAGGGCTTGAGGTGAGAGGGGTTTGAAATGAACAGTGTAATTGCTGAAACCCTCCATTTCCTTTCTCTGAAACTAAGGGAACGAGGTGTACCGGTAGTTCGAATTAGAGATCCTAATTCAAACTACCTACTCCGTGCCGCGTGTAGCCGCGGGCACGGAGTTCGACCTAAGGGGATTTAAAAATGGCACCCGCCCGGCAAGATGCAAATGAAGCCCGGGATATTTAAATCCCGGGCTTCATTTGCAACTTCGAATGCCTACATTAACCACCCTAGTTCGAACTAGGGTGGTAGTGTAGACATACCCTAAGTGTTTTGCATGGCTATATTTAAATCAGTGCAGCCTATAACACTCTGTAATGGAAAATACTGAATAAAGAACAGGAATAGAGGGACAAAGTCAAGAAGTTCAGATGGAAGATCAGGGGCTGAAGATATTTGTAGTGAGATAAAGAATTTTAAATGCCACTCAAATAGCCAGTTCTTAATTGTCTTTACAATGATATTACTGGATAATGTAGGATCTACAGTATTTTGTCTGATTAGCACCACAACAAAACCAAACTCCATGTCTCTATAGCACTGTGACAATAGTAGTTTTCTTTAGTTCTTGTTATAAAATATTGCTGTTAAACTTCCAATATGGTCCATCCCAGAAAAGCTGCATTTTAATGGTAGGTGAATCAATTCACAAAATGGTCTGTGAATAATTATTCAGATAAAACACATAGAAAAATAAATGTAGAGCTACTATTTCAAACATCTAAACTTACTTTTTTATATGCAACTATTTATGCACAAGCTGTACGTAGTATACACACAGAAGAGTCTTTTCATAGAAAAACAACGTTTCCAGGGTGTGGCCGGTAGAAAGAATTGAACCTACAAATTCTTTCTCTAAACACGTGAGCTCCACAGCCTGAGCTAAGACAACCTCCTCTTCTTGTTCAGAGAGAATGGAATCAAACTTTGTGGTGCAGCCACTAGAAGGGTTCAGCATGCCTCTGTGTAAGGGTGGGTTATGTGTGGAAAGTTTGCAGACATAAGTTTAGTGATCAGTTTTCAAAGCCATTTTGAAGTGGAGCTGGTTAAATTTTCATTCAGTTTTCATTTTCATTCTACAGAAAGTGAATTTCCAACAAAAATGATAATATCAACAGAAAATGTTCATTTTGGTGGACTTTTTTTTGGGGGAGGGAGTGGGGGCTTGAGAAAATTTGGTTGTTGATTTTGATAGGAAAAATTCTGCCCTCTTTTTTAGTGTCTCCACATCTCTTTCCATTGCGAGAGATGTAAAATGCTATGTCAACAGGGCAAGGTTTTTGTGCAAAACTAGCTGTTTTTGCACAAAAACCCGTGGAGTGTCCATTGTGCAAAACTAGCTGTTTTTGCACAAAAACCCGTGGAGTGTCCACACCTGAAATGTGCTTTTGTGCAAGGAAATCAAGAGTTAAACAGCAGAACAGAGGGCTTTTTCTGCCGTAGGTAGATCTCCTTTTATGAGGCATAACTCCCTTTTGCGCAAGAGTTCTTGCACAAGAAGGCAAGTGTGGACACTCCAGAGGGGTTTCTTATGTAAGAAACCCCTATGGGAAAAAGCACAGGTGCTCTGATGGCCATTCTGTGAAGCAAAAGGTTTCTTGTGCAAGAAGCATGTAGCGTAGATGTAGCCAAAGTGTTTGTCTCTATTTAAAACTGAACACAATTTTTAAAAAATAAAAATAAGATTCCTTTTTGAAATGTTTCTTTGAAGTAATGACAACATTTGAACAAACAGAAAGGGAGGGTTTTTTCCTAAAGATTTTGCAATATGAATAAAAAAAGGTGGGAGAAAAGGGGACTATCCCCATTTTACAGATGGGGAACTAAGAGAACTGGTCCTAAGATACCCACATTTAAAAATGGTCTGCATCTATGATTCTTCAGTTTAAATGTTGTTTTATTCATACAATATAATCTTTCTCATCTTCAAGTTTTCAGGTGTCCAGTCTACCTAACTTTTGAATTATTGCCTTTCTCTTTGTGTCTATGCATGTATCTAAGTTTCCTGTGTGGTTTCTCAGCACAGACCCCCTGAAGAGGTGTCATCTCTGCTGTGGGCCTATGCCCTATCTTGGACGCCCTCAGTACAGCTGTGGCTAGCACTTCTCTTATCTTCTAATCATTTGCTAGGAGACAGAACCCAAAGCAGAAGGCACAGGCTGAAGAGAGTAACACAGAACTCTTTAGCTGCAGAGGAGAAACGCCAGCTGCCCACCTCAGGAGTGATGTAGGATAGAATCATTACTGCACTCAGCATTTACCATATTTCAAAGCACTTAGTACTAATTAGGAATGTGATTTTCATAAGTGCACCTCTGTCCCATAATAAGGCTTGTTCTGAACAGTTGTTGTATCGGTATAACTATTTCAGTTTGGGGTTTTTTGTTTTTTTTTAACAAAATCAGACATAAAAGTACAAAAATGTCCCAGTCACTATTACTGAAAAATTGCTTTCTCATTTTTAGTTATAGAATTAAATATAATTATAACATAAATCTACTGAAACATAAATATTCTTACGTTTCAGTGTATAGTATATACAGCAGTTTTTAAAAGTCATTGTATGAAATTTTAGTTTGCACTGACTTCACTAGTGTTTTTTATGGATCCTGTTGTAAAAGTAGGCAAATATCTAGATGAGTTGATGTGCCCTGGGAAGACCTCAATGTATCCAATGTGCCCTACATTCTGGATTCAATTACTCTACCCTGATTTCTAGCCTTGTGCTCCCTTCTCATCTGTGCTATCCACCTACTCACCTAGCTCGGGTGTCTGCTGGGGTGCTGCTGACAGTTGCTCTTGGTTCGGAAGGTGGTGGAGGGGGGGCTGCCACCTGTGCAGACAGCAGCAAGGCCAGGGGCTCCTGGGAGAGCAACGAGTTGGAGTGCAGCAAAGGGCAGAAGGACCAGGCCACACTGAGCAGTCAGTGCCCTCGCAGCTACCACTCCCTGGGTGGGGCAGTCTCCTACCCACAGCAGCCCAGGCCCACTGACAGAGGGAGGCAAAGGGGGAAACTTCACAGGAGCCCAGTATTTCAAAGGAGCCAGAGCCCCAGGCCCCTTTGAACTGCCCCAGAAGTCAGCTCCGCCACTCCACATGGCTCTGAGGGCTGGGAGGGGTCCAGTGCTGCGATGCAGGATCCGTTAAGGGTTGACTGGCTGCTGTAGGCCCACCCCCTTCAACTCTGGGCACTTAACTGGTGCTCGGGCCCCCCCACTCTGGAGATGTTTCTTCATCCTAGCAGGAAGCAGGAGCTGCTACCCAGCACCAGTGTTCCCTCCAATTTTTTATATCCACATGCAGAATAAATTTTGCTATGTACACCGATATGGAGATAACATGTGACACATCACCTCCATATTGGCGACCAGAACAAAATTCATTCTGCACATGGATAACCTATGGCTGGGGTGAGGCCAAGGTATTTGGAGTGTGGGAAGGGGCTCAGGGTTGGGTGGGTGAGGGCTCTGGATTGGGGTGTTGGGCTCAGGGGAGGGACTGGGGCATTTGGGGTGTAGGAGACAGCTGAGGCCAAGAGTTTTGGAGTACAGGAGATGGCTCAGGGCAGGAGGTTGGGGGGGGGGCGGTGTGAGGTCTGGATGGGAGTTAGATGCTGGTGGAGCCTCAGGGTTTGGGTGTGGGGTCTAGGAGGGAGCTAGAATGGTAGAACAGGCTCAGGACTGGGGTTCTAGATTAGGGTGCAGGGTCTGGGAAGGAGTTAGGGACTTAGGGTGTGAGAGAGGGCTCAGGGCTTGGGCCAGGGTTGGGATGCAGGGCATTTACCTGGGGCAGCTCCCATTTGGTGGTGGCGGGGAACAGGTGGATCTGTCTGGCCACACTCACCTGCAGGTACTGCCTCTACTGCTCCCATTGGCTGCAATTCCCGGGCAATAGGAGTTGTGGGGGCAGAGCCTCCAGGCAAGAGCAGCTCAGGGACAGAGCTTCCCAACAACATGGCTCAAGCCAGAGGGGGAGGAACAGCAGTGCACAGCTGCCTCCTCACCCCCACCAGAAAGGGCTGCCCAGAACACAAGGGCTTTACAAACTGCAGCCCAAGACCCCGGGTGAAAGGGGCCCACTTCCCCTGGGGCTTTGGACTCCAATCCCTAATGCCCCTTTATTAATCCAACCCTCCAGACTAACACAGCTACCCTTCTGAAACTCCCATCTCTTTCTTTTTCTTTCACTTCATGCATCTGACAAAATAAGTTGAAACTCACAAAAATTTATGCCCAGCTCAATTTGTTAGTCTTAGAGTCCTTGCTCTTTTTACTGAAACAGACTAACATGGCTACCTCTCTGAAACAGAGTTTCCAGTTACTCCCTACACTTGCATCTTACCTAGAAGAGAGGAGGACTAGGTTTGCTCCCAGGGCAGGCTAAGGGGCATAGGTGGGTGTATGTCACTTCTTTGTCCAGATCAGGGCAGGCTAGAGGACATAGGTGTATGTATGTCATGTCTCTGTCCAGCTGGAATGAATAGAGTCCTCGTGGAACCAGCTGAAACTGACCCTGATCAACGCAGGGCCCAGAGAGACAATATAAGCCCCAGTGCCCCATGAATTAACACTCAGGGGGAAAATCTGGCCTGGGGATTGTGAACTTAGCATGGCCCTGCCTGGGGAACAAATGGCAGGCATGTCAAGCAGGGAATAAGTGTGAACTTGGGAAGAAGCTTGGAACTCTCTGTGCAGTGGTCACCAACCAATAGACTAGGATCTACTGTAGATCCTGGCAGGGGTAGCATATTTGCAGAAATCATGGTATCCAGAACGCCCAGAGCCCACACTCCTCCCATACCCAATATCGCTCCCTGACACCTGTCTCAGGCTCTGGGGGGGAATTTGGGAGGGGGAGGGGTGCAGGCTTTGGTATGTTGTTTGGGAGCTGGAGGGGGTGTGGGAGAGAGTTTGGGGATGTAAGGGGTGGGGTGCAGGAGGTGCTTTGAGGGAGGAGTGGGGATGCACCACTTATATGGGTCACTTCCCGAGGGCACTAGCTCGTAGGCGGAAGGGACGGAGTTCTCCATGCTCTGCCACCTACAGGCATCACCCCCACAGCTTCCCCTTGGTGTCTGAGATGCTTGGGATAGGAGCAGCATGTGCGCAGGTGCACACACACACACACACACACACACACACACACAGCTGCAGGGGCATGCCAGCAGCAGTGCAGAGTACGCATCCAAAAGCTGCTCTAGTGCCACTGTGCTGTTGGTGGGGGGAGGGGTCCAGACCCTTTTATATAGCCTGTGGGTGGCAGGTGGGGATGGGGGACGTGTGGTGGGAGCATCTAGGGAGATCTGGGGACAGGACCGGCCTTACAATGCGGTGAACTGAGGGGGCACCTCAGGTGCCAGATTGTGTGTGTGTGTGTGCGGGGGGGGGGGGGGGGAGGGAAGAGGCATCACTGGGACCCAGAGTGTAGAAAATTGTATCTGCTGCTGGTGCCTATGTAGGTAGCAGAGCAGCACCATGAGAGGAGTAGAACAGGAAGGAGGCAGAATTGAGACCTTTCAAAGTTTTGGCCCAAGAAAGGTGCCATGGGGGCGTGTAGCCAGACATGAACCCCATCTTGTTCCCCCCCCCCCCAGAGAGCAAGAGAAAGGCAGTCAGCCTTTGATGCCCTGGGAACGCAGGTGTGCTGCCTGTCCCTGACTCTACCATAAACAGAAACCAGACAGTAAATGGGCTAGCTGACGACCCGGGGGCCTCCTGCTGCCCTGATGGCTAGTACCAGTAATTGACACGCCTGCACTGTCCCAGGAGAGGAATCTTCGCCCATCACATACCAGAGGTGCCCATTGTCTGCATTTTCCCAGGTGTGAATTATGCTTTGCACCCTTCGTGGGAAACTTGGCATTCAAAATCATTTTTCCTAATTGGCCACTTGAGACCAGGAAGAAGCCTACGTGACCCAAGGGGTATAAAGAGGGGTTTAGTAGCCCACCCCATTTGAGCTCCAATCATCTACTCCTTCTGGCAGGTATTGGTTGTCTCCCGAGGTCTGTGGGACGCCCAGCCTCGCCCTACTTCTTTCCGAGGGATTGAGAGAAAGACGCTGGCCACGCCAAGTCTGGAACGCAGGGGTGAGAATATATACCTGCTAGATGTCTATTTTGCATGCATTTAATAAGAGCTCAGAGAACCAAAAGGGTTTCATGGTACCTGTAAGTGACTTATTAGTGTAATTTCTGTCCTGTCCTTTGTAGTGGCTGTGTTATCTGTAACACAGTAGTAGCATTTAACAGCTAAGTTTACCCTGTAAAAATAAAATAGTAACTGTTTAAGCTGTGACCTGACTCCTTCAGTTGCTGTAACAGAACCAAGCACAATTTTAAAAAGAACTCCAGCCGGTCATAAGGGACAGATATAGGGAGAGCTTGAGCGTTGGATCGTGTCACTTCCAGGGGACAGATCCGTTGGGGCATCTCTCAGCCTCTCCAGGCTGCCCGCTGCGAAGGGATCGTGTATCCTAGCAGTCAAAATCTGAGGTGTAATAAGCTCTCCCTGTAAACTTCTTGGGGCGCCCGTCAACCTCCTCCAGGTTGCCCGCTGCTAAGGGACCCCAGTCCTAGCAGTTGAAGTCTCGGGTGTATAATACACACACACCACTCACTGTCCTGACCACCGGCTGACAGGGCGTCATTTGAGCTCCTCGCCTCAGGTGCCAAAATGTTGTGGGCCGGCCCTGCTTGGGGATGCAGGAAGGAGAACATGGGAGTGACAGACAGGGCGGGGGACAGACCCATCCCTAAATGTCAGCAGAGCTGGACCCTGGGCCAGGGATATTCCTGGTGCCTGGGCACTAGGGGGCCATAGGACTCACTGCCTATGACTCCTGGAGCCTCTGACAGGTTATTATGAATGGTCTGATTGACGGCCGGGAGGCCCTCAAGTGTCTATTTGGCAAATAGAACGATTTCCTTTCTACGTGCGTCCACGGCAATATTTAAGCTTCCTGGATGGTTTCTCCATGGAGACCCTTATGGAGGTGCCATCACTTCCACTCTGCAGGCCCGCACCCTACACTGCATCATCTGATCGCAGGTCCTGCTAGTGCCACCAATCACTTGCTGGAAGAGAAAACCCAAGACTAGAAGAGGATGAAGCAGGTTACCACATTCCATTGGCAGCCCAAGAGGAGAAACTTCAGATTCCCTCTCCAAGGCAGAATGATACCACACAGCACCTCAGATGTTTGATAGGGATGTTAAATAGCCTGCAGCTGAATAGTCATGTAACTGCAGGAAATGTTTGCACGTACACAGCTATTCAATAGTGCCCGGAAGCAAGCCGGCTGCCAGTGCACTCCCAGTCCCACTCCTGGGGAGCCCCCTCTCAGAGGCAGTGGTGTGGGGTGGGACGCAGGAGTTGGTCTGCGAGGGGAGCCAGTTTAACAACTGGTTTCCAGTGCAGACTGGCTGCTGCTTGCCACCCCACGCTGTTGCCTCTGCTACATGACACCAGCCCCTGTCCATGGGGCAGTCTGAGTTCCCCGTGGACAGAGGCTGCTCTATGGATGCCAGAGAAGTCTCTGTCATGGGGAGTTCAGTCACCCCAAGCAGGGTTTGCTGCTGCAGAGCAGCCTCCTCTCCCAACTCGCCACGGGGCGGCGGGGGAGGGCAGCACAGGTGGCATCGTGAAGCTGGTGTTGGGGGAAAACAGTTTTTAAGCTGGCTCCCCTGCAGCACTGGCTCCTGCTTCCCACCTCCCCCCACCCCACTGCCCCTGTAGGAGGCAGCAAGGGGAGACAGGTGGGTTTGTGGATGTGTTATGCCTCGTGGGATGAGGTTTACCTGGGCGGTTGACAAATGCTTTTGATGTCGACCGCCGAGCGTCCAGACTACCGCGCTGTGCCGACAAACAGCTGATCAGCACAGCACGGCAGCCATTTTTATTTAAATGAAGCGGCGATTATTTAAATCGCCGCTTCATTTTGCTTTGTCTACACAGCTCATCTACATTGCTCCGTCGACGGAGCCATGTAGTGTAGACATACCCTCAGGGTTGGGCCACCTATAAACTAGCTAGTTTCTAATGGCTGATAGGTCAATGGTATGAGACATCTCTGTGTCCCTCTGAATCCTCTTTGGGTCACTCCATGCACTGAGCAGTGCCTGTCTGGAGCAAGAGCTTCAGAGGGTAGCCGAGTTAGTCTGTTACAGAAAAAAACAGCAAATGGTCTGGTAGCACTTTATAGGCTAACAAAACACGTAGATGGTATCATGAGCTTTCGTGAGCACAGCCCACTTCTTCAGATGACCAGAGTTATGAGTTGGGGGTATGAAAACTCGAAATAAATAGGAGAGGGAAATGGGAGGGGGGAGAGAAAGAAAAAGGGAGGAGGGTGGGAGACAGAGCATCATTAAGTATCTGGAGAATGGGTACTTAAATCTAAGCAGATAAAAATCAAAGTCAATAGATAGATTCCTAAAACAGGAAGGATACCACTCAGCTATTAGCACCTTCAGTGGTTATTAAGCAGGTAGAGTCCAGACCAGCCCATATCACGACTGAGGCCATTAGCATGTGAATTGAATTTGTGGATGAACTGTGATTCCAGGGCTTCCCTATGCATCTGGCTTGTGGAGCTGGTTTGTGACAAGACAGCTACTTGCAGGTCTGTCAGACTGTGGTTTGGCAGGCTGAAATGCTCACCAACAGGCTTCTGTATGTTCCCTTTACCTATATCCGATTTGTGTCCATTGATTCTTTCCCACAGAGACCGTCCAGTTTGTCCAATATATATAGCAGTGGGGCACTGTTGCCATTTGATGGCATCGATCAAATTACTGGATGTGCAGTCAAATGACCTTTGATTTTGTGGCTGATGTTGTTTGCTCCAGTGATGAATTCACCAGTGTAGATATGTGGGCAGAGTTGGCATCTTTTTTGGTTGCAGGGCTGGGTTCCTGGAGGCTTATGATGTGGTTGTGTGGCACGGTTATCAGAAAGAATCCGTTTCAGGTTAGGGGGCTGTCTGTAAGCAAGAATAGGTTTTTCTCCTAAGGCCTTTCAGAGTGAAGGATCATTTTCCAAGACAGTTTGTAGATTGTGTATAATGTGTTGGAGGGGTCTGAGTTGTGGACTGTAGGTAACAACAAGAGGAGTTCTGTTATTTTCTCTTGTGAGTCTGTCTTGAAGTAGTTCAAGTAGGCTTACTTGGTTTTGCGCCCCCTGGCAGTGGGGAGAGCCTCCGGCCAGCGTGTCGCTGCTCTGCCGTTCCCCCAGCAGGGTTGGAAGGGGGAGGGAACTTCACCAGGTGTTTTTGCCAGGCTAGTTTCATGGGCTCTCAGCTCACTCTGTGCACCAGGTCCGGGCTAGTGCGGGGCTCAGTCCGCAGCCAGCAGCCGCGTGGAGCAGCACAGCAGGCCAGAGCTCCGCCCACGCCGCCTCCTCCCACTGCTCACTGCAGTGCGTGTGGTTGAAGGCGTCGAAGAGGAGCCTGGTGGGTGCACGCGGGGGCTCAGCTGCCTGTGGTCGTAACGGGGGCACAGGGCAGCTTGGCCCAGCACGGCGCAGGCCTGGTGCAGGATGGAGAAGTGTGTGGCCGCTTCAGGGTAGCTGCATTGCGGTCCAGGTAGCGGTGCAGGCTCTGCGCATCGTAGGCCGCCCTGATCTGCGCCATGTGGCACCGGTCGGCAGCAATTCACAAACGGACTTTTGGAAAACAAGACATTTGCACCTTGGGACTTCCTGTGCAGAGACAGCAGTGGGGGGGAGGGGGTGGGGAGAGGACGGGGGGGGGGAAGAGGGAGAAGGGGGGCAGGCCGTAGCTCCCCAGGCATTCCTGCTCCCACCGAGCTGCCTCCCCCCGGCATGTAAATGTGTCAGCGGTGACACGTCCCCCTGAACACACAAATGGTCACATCCCTAGTGCGTTTAGATCAATTACCCGGCATTTTCTGGGTCCTTCAGGGCAGGGACTTGTGGATGGGGGGGAGGGGGTGAAGGAGACTGGGGGGCTGTTCTCGCTCCCCCAGCCGGCCCCACAAGGGCCTGTTCTTTCTACCTCCAGGTTCCCCCCAGCCAGCCAGGGTCTATTCTCTCCCCTCCAGGACAACCCCAACAGGGGCCTGTTCTCTTCCCCAACTCTGGCTCTGCAGCCAAGGCTCAGGAGGGAGGAAAGGGTTTGGGGTGGGGAGAGGGGGACTCATCTGATGTGCTGGCAGACAAGATTGCTGAGCCCCAGCCCTGCTGGCCATTCCTTTGGTGGTGCGGCTGCCCCCACTGGTCATTCTGCAGGATAGTTCTCCCCTACGCTCACTGCCCCCTAGTGGCCACTTTCATATCACGTCCCTCTGAACAGCAGCCCCTCTCTTCCCATGCTCTGGAAAACAGACCTTTTCCTGGGCCTTCCCATTTTCCTGGCACAGCCAACCCCTGGCCTTGCTTGACGTTAGGATAAGAGGAAGTTGCAATCAAATTTGGTGGCCCTACCTCTTACCATTTAGGAGTTTTTGAACAAATGGATTCGCAAACAGACACACTTTGGATAGACAGATAGATAGATAGATAGATGGGGTGATTGGGTGATTGGGTAGATGGGGATAGACGGATAGCTAGATTTGGTGGATGGGGATGGACAGCTAAAGAAAGAAAGAAAGATGGGAAAATCTGGGTAGATTTTATATCGGTAAGGTTATATCACAAAGATCTGACAATGAGCAAAATTGAGCAACATCTGGAAATTTTAGATTGATCTGTTTTTATGTGTATTACAATAAGAGATAGGAATGAAATCATAGAATCATAGAATACTAGGACCAGAAGGGACCTCGAGAGATCATCGAGTCCAGTCCCCTGCCCCCACGGCAGGACCAGATACTGTCTAGACCATCCCTGATAGACATTTATCTAACCTACTCTTAAATATCTCCAGAGATGGGGATTCCACAACCTCCCTGGGCAATTTATTCCAGTGTTTGACTACCCTGACAGTTAGGAACTTTTTCCTAATGTCCAACCTAAACCTCCTTTGCTGCAGTTTAAGCCCATTGCTTCTTGTTCTATCCTCAGAGGCCAAGATGAACAAGTTTTCTCCTTCCTCCTTATGACACCCTTTTAGATACCTAAAAACAGCTATCATGTCCCTCCTCAGTCTTTTCTTTTCTAAACTAAACAAACCCAATTCTTTCAGCCTTCCTTCATAGGTCATGTTCTCTAGCCCTTTAATCATTCTTGTTGCTCTTCTCTGGACCCTCTCCAATTTCTCCACATCTTTCTTGAAATGCGGTGCCCAGAACTGGACACAATATTCCAACTGAGGTCTAACCAGCGCAGAGTAGAGCGGAAGAATGACTTCTCGTGTCTTGCTCACAGCACACCTGTTAATGCATCCCAGAATCATGTTTGCTTTTTTTGCAACAGCATCACACTGCTGACTCATATTCAGCTTGTGGTCCACTATAACCCCTAGATCCCTTTCTGCTGTACTCCTTCCTAGACAGTCGCTTCCCATTCTGTACGTGTGAAACTGATTGTTCCTTCCTAAGTAGAGCACTTTACATTTGTCTTTATTAAACTTCATCCTGTTTACCTCAGACCATTTCTCCAATTTGTCCCGATCATTTTGAATTATGACCCAATCCTCCAGAGCAGTCGCAACCCCTCTCAGCTTGGTATCATCTGCAAACTTAATAAGCATACTTTCTATGCCAATATCTAAATCGTTGATGAAGATATTGAACAGAGCCGGTCCCCAAACAGACCCCTGCGGAACCCCACTTGTTATACCTTTCCAGCAGGATTGGGAACCATTAAAAACTACTCTCTGAGTACGGTTATCCAGCCAGTTATGCCCCCACCTTATAATAGCCCCATCTAAGTTGTATTTGCCTAGTTTATTGATAAGAATATCATGCAAGACAGTATCAAATGCCTTACTAAACTCTAGGTATACCACATCCACCGCTTCTCCCTTATCCACAAGACTCGTTATCCTATTAAAGAAAGCTATCAAATTGGTTTGACATGATTTATTCTTTAAAAATCCATGCTGGCTGTTCCCTATCACCTTGCCACCTTCCCAGTGTTTACAGATGATTTCCTTAATTACTTGCTCCATTATCTTCCCTGGCACAGAAGTTAAACTAACTGCTCTGTAGTTTCCTGGGTTGTTCTTATTTCCCTTTTTATAGATGGGCACTATATTTGCCCTTTTCCAGTCTTCTGGGATCTCTCCTGTCTCCCATGATTTTCCAAAGATGATAGCCAGAGGCTCAGATACCTCCTCTATCAGCTCCTTGAGTATTCTAGGATGCATTTCATCACGCCCTGGTGACTTGCAGGCATCTAACTTTTCTAGGTGATTTTTAACTTGTTCTTTTTTTATTTTATCTTCTAAACCTACCCCCTTCCCACTAGCATTCACTATGTTAGGCATTCCTTCAGACTTCTTGGTGAAGACCGAAACAAAGAAGTCATTAAGTATCTCTGCCATTTCCAAGTTTCCTGTTACTGCTTCTCCCTCCTCACTGACCAGTGGGCCTACCCTGTCCTTGGTCTTCCTCTTGCTTCTAATGTATTTATAAAAAGTCTTCTTGTTTCCCTTTATTCCCGTAGCTAGTTTGAGCTCATTTTGTGCCTTTGCCTTTCTAATCTTGCCCCTGCATTCCTGTGTTGTTTGCCTATATTCATCCTTTGTAATTTGTCCTACTTTCCATTTTTTATATGACTCCTTTTTTATTTTTAGATTATGCAAGATCTCGTGGTTAAGCCAAGGCGGTCTTTTGTCATATTTTCTATCTTTCCGACGCAGGGGAATAGCTTGCTTTTGGGCCCTTAACAATGTCCCTTTGAAAAACTGCCAACTCTCCTCAGTTGTTTTTCCCCTCAGTCTTGATTCCCATGCAACCTCGCCTATCAGCTCTCTGAGCTTACCAAAATCCGCCTTCCCAAAATCCATTGTCTCTATTTTCCTGTTCTCCCTTCTACCCTTCCTTAGAACTGTGAACTCTATGATTTCATGATCACTTTCACCCAAGCTGCCTTCAACTTTCAAATTCTCAACCAGTTCCTCTCTATATGTTAAGATCAAATCTAGAACAGCTTCCCCCCGGTAGCTTTTTCAACCTTCTGAAATAAAAAATTGTCTCCAATGCAGTTCAAGAACTTATTGGATAGTCTGTGCCACGCTGTGTTATTTTCCCAACATATACCTGGATAGTTGAAGTCCCCCATCACCACCAAATCTTGGGCTTTGGATGATATTGTTAGTTGTTTAAAAAAAGCCTCATCCACTTCTTCCACCTGGGTAGGTGGCCTGTAGTAGACTCCTAGCATGACATCACCCTTGGTTTTAACCCCTTTTAGCCTAACCCAGAGACTCTCAACACTTCCGTCTCCGATGTCCATCTCCATCTCGCTCCAAGTGTGTTTATTTTTAATAGATAAGGCAACACCGCCTCACTTTTTTCCCTGTCTATCCTTCCTGAGCAAGCTGTACCCTTCCATACAAACATTCCAATCATGTGTATTATCCCACCAAGTTTCTGTGATGCCAACAATGTCATAATTGTACTTATTTATTAGCACTTCTAGTTCTTCCTGCTTATTACCCATACTTCTCGCCATTGTATATAGGCATCTAAGATACTGAATTGACCTTGCCTCCCAGTTTTGCCCTGACTCTCCTTTCTCTCTGCCATTATAGCCCACGCTCCCTCCCATTTCCGACCCATCTCCCAGGTCTCCATGTTACCATTTACAAATAGGCCCCAATCCACATATTCAAACTAGGCCCTGCAAATAATCACTCTGGCCCTGCCATTGACCCACAGAAAAATCAGTTGCGGGCTGATGTGGTGCCCATGTAAAAAGGAAATCAAACAAACACCCAATCCTCACTGATTTGGCCACCAACTGAGAAGCAGCCAAAAAATGGGAGACACACACCTCATTCCTATCTCTTATTTTAATACACATAAAAATAAATATTTAAAAATGTACCTAATTATAACGTAAGAAAACAAATCCAAATTCACTTTAAAACTTTAGCTCAAACCACGTTCCACCACATTCACATCATTAACACATGTAAAACAATCGAAATGGATGTTAGCTCACTGTGCATGATGCATGAGCATCTCTCTCTCTATTTTACGGAGGCACACGTGCTGTACGGACTTCATTATGAGGCTTGATTTAATTTGGGTGCACGTATTTCTACCTTATTTGTACCTGCTGTAAGGAACATTTTACTTCTGCAAAACAAAGGTAGGGACTTAGATAGTTTGAATAGAATTTGAACTTTTAATCATGAATGTTTCAATATGTAATAAAATACATTGTCTAAATCTGGCTGGGGGATCCCTGGGAGGGGAGGCCAGTGTCCGGGGGTCTACTTACCTGCTCTGGTGGCAGGCCAGATGGTGAAGCCCCAGGCTTACTGGCTACTTTCTTGGTGGAGAGCTTGCCGCAGTGGTCTCTTTGCAATATAGCTTTTCCTTGCAGGTTCGCTGCCTCTCTGTGGCCACTCTTGGTATCGTGTCCCTCCTTTCTGTGCTCCCCCTCCCCTCCTTCGATGTTATAGTGGAAAACAGTTCTGACACTCCTTGTTTTCCTGGCACAAAGAAACCTTGAACTTGCTTTAAGATAGGGTAAGAGGAAGCTGCTGCAGCGTAACAAATCTGGTGGCCCTACCTCTTACTGTTTAGGAGGAGTTGCTGTACAGACAGACTTGCAGACAGACATGCAGATGGTGTCACAGACGCACAAATCTCTAATCTATATCTATAGATATAAAGACATAGTGAGAAAAGTGTTTTTTGAAGCAGTTTCATATCAGTATTCAAGGATTAGAGAGGAAAGGGAATCAAATCGGGGATGTTGGAATTTGATTGTTAGAGAGAAAAGGAGCTGAGGGCATTTTAGATGAGTTTTTGGACATTAGATCGAAAAGATGCTGAGCAGAAAGTATTTCAGATCAATAACTAAGAACTGAAGGAGAAGAAGGGATTTAACCAGAGAGGGTAATTGATCATAGGCAGTTTAACCCCTAACACACCTTCACATCCAGTATGTGAGGAAATGATTCAGGGCAGCTGTTTCCTTCCAAAAGCAACAGTGGCAGGACTTAATGGGGTCAGATCCCAAACCATCCATGTTTGTGAATTACAGAGAAAAGGGGAAAAGTTTGAGTGGGTTTTAGGATGAGATCTAAAAATAAAAAAGTGTCAATAGCTGAAGAAATATTAGATTCATATTTGATCATCTTAGAATAGGGCAAAATCAGAGAGATTTGAAATCAATGTTCAATGCTAAGAATGAAAGGATCCAGTTGAAAAGGCTTTTATATCCATATTTGATCACAAGAAAGAAAATCCCCTCCTTTTTAATAAAAAGGAAGGAATTTAATTCCTCATAAATAAGGGAAAAGATGGTCTTTGGAGAATTCCTGTAGCTGATAATGAGAGAGGAAGGTTTTGAGATCTGAGGGTGTCTTAAATACTACTTGATAATTAAGCAGAAAGGGGCAGATTTGTAAAGATTTTTGGGCACTTACAGATAGGGGACTAGCGGCTTTGAAAAGTGTCCAGATCCACAAAGGTTTTGGTCTCACAAACGCCACTGAAATCAACGGATGGTAGAAGCCTAAATACCTTTGCAGTTCTGGGTCTATGTGCCTCAGTCCATTCATTAAAGGGGAATTAGGTGCTCAGGCTCTTTTAAAAATCCTCAAAAATCTGGTCCAGAATGATTTTCTTCCCCTTGTCTGGATGATGCTTTAACAAGAAACTGGAAGAAGGCCTGGTCCCTCTTTCCCTCTAAATGATCCAGGACTGATCTAAAGTTCCATTAGATTTTCCCCCTTCTGGCTTTTGTACTTGAATATGGAGAAAGACATTGCCTCCGTCTGGGGGCTCCTTTCCCATTCCATTGTCAACTGTAGCCACTTCCATCTTTGGAGGGAAATCATTGGGGTGAGCGGATGAGGGAAGGCAAAGGAAGCTATTAACTCCTCACCGGCAAATTTCTCCTCAGAGTTGATTTGTCCTCAATTCTCAGATCTGGCTCTCCCGCCCTCTCACTGCCATTTTTTTGCAGCAGAAGATATGCAAATTGCACTCTCATTTGCATATCTTCTGAGGATCCTTTCTGCAGAAGAGGTTTTGCCACTTAAAAGACCCATGGAGACGGGAACATTTGTCGGAAAAAGAATCTTTTGTGCAAGATCCTGTAAACCTCATTTTTTGAGGAATAAGGGATCTTGGGCAAAAGGGGGTGTTTTCTGACAAATGGCCCCGTCTACACAGTGCCTCTTAGCAGCAAAACCTCTTCTGCAAAAAGGATCGGCATAAGATAAGCAAATCACACTCACTGCATAAAAAAGGGCAGTATAGACGTAGCCTCAGATATTAAACCTTTTCTCTGTATTATCGAGCATTGCCCTGACATTGCCTCAACGCTGCAGGTGCCCCCATTCCATGTTCTGCTCCAGCGTGTTCAGGTTTGGAAGGAGGTGATCAGTGTGTCTTATTCCCTGTGGTATGAAGAACGCAGGCAAGGGAGAACCTAAATGCTCCAACGTGCAACTCTCCCCTGCTTCATAAGAATCAAATTCTCTCCTCACAGGTGAGGAAAAACCAATGTGTTTGGGCAAGTCACTCTGAGTGACACTCTTTGAAAGAAATGTTGCCCCTCCAGCTGGTGATGGAGCTAAGCAAGGCTGCCCACTCACACTTGCCCACCCAAAACCCATCCCCAGCTGCTGCCCTCTCCTATTTGTCTTGACCCCACCAGGCACAACCTGGTTCCAACCTCCCCTGCCAAAGCAGAAAGGCTCGGCTCCTCACTAGTATTTAGGCTCCTAAACGCCACAGAAACCAATGGACCTTTGAAGATGCAGACCAGGATTCATGAGGCTCGTGGGCGTGGTAGAATGGGCAGCAGTGCATGCTGGTGAGTGGGGCCCTCACTAGCCAGAGCACAGTGACAGTCTGTGCAAAAATATCAGCCGGCTTTTTATTTAGGGTCCACATTTTGGACAGAGCAGGCTACTGAGCATCTCACTGGTGCTATGGGAACCCACTCAGGCCCCACCGGGGCTAGGGTGTTCCATCCCGGGCTCCAGCCTGCCATGGCCAAAGGAGGGGTCCAAACCCAGCCCATCTCTTGTGGCCAGAATGCCCCCCCCCAACCCCAACTTTGCTGCGGCTCAAACGCAGCTATGACTGGGGTGCCCCTCCCCCAGCTACAATGCTGCTGCAGGTGGGGTACCCCAGCCCAAACCCAGCTGGAGTGCCTAGACCTGTGAGGTGGCTGGAGGTACCACAGACCTTCACCCCTGGTCCCCGTCCTGCTGTGGCTCAGACTAACTGCAGCCAGGGCCCCCCTCCCTGACCTGAACCTAGCCCAGGACTAGACCTGCCAGGGCTGGGGTGCCCCTGTCCTGTTTGAACCCAGCCACGGACAGTATTGCCAGACCCGCCATGCTGCCCCCCCTTCTGCCACTGAGGTACCCCCCTCCCCAGCCCACAACCAGACCTGCTGCAGCACCCTTTCCCTGGCCTGTACCCGGCTCCTGCCCAGAGCTGCTGGGACAGGGGGCAGGCCTAGCTTGTGGCCACAGTGAGCCAACCCTTGTGGCCATCCACTCCAACTGGTAGTTTACATTAATTCGCCGTGAGGGTGTCCACAGCCATACGAGGCTTTGCACGGGGACAACAGATGGGAACAAACCCCCTTGAGTTCCTTCAGTGACACTGTGTGTGCAGAGGAGCCTCGGCTGGGCTGTGTCTCGACGCGTTTCTAACCACCTGCCTGGGACCAGCTGGGCTACGCAGGCTCCCTGGGGTAAGGTCACAGGCAGCTGGTGATGAGGCCTGGAAATGGCAGCAGCCCCTCAATCAGCAACAACCCGTGAGTGGCAGGGTGTTTCCACGGGCAGGCCAGCTTTGGGACTTTGTAGGCCAAGGGCCCAGCCCCACCCTTTCAACACACCCAGCTCAGAGCTGGATGGAACATTTTTAGGTTTAAACCTTGTGAAACTTCAGACACAGAAGGGAAAGTAACAACTGGACCCATCCGCCCACCCCTGTTCCAGCAGCCCCAGCGTGCGTCTACATGGCAGGGTTTTTCTGGAAAACGACACTTACGTCCACACTCCAACTGCATTCTTGTGACAGGAAGGTGAAAGAACAGAGGGTTTTTTCCTGACAGCAGTAAACCCCTTTCTACAAGGAAGACGCCTTTTTCAAAAAAAGATGTGTGTGGACAAGAAAGAGGGAGTTTTTTTGAAAGAAGAGGCCTCCAGGAAAAAGCACAGGTGCCCTGGTGGCCACCCCATCCACAGTAATCCCAACTGAAATGCTAGAGAGTGTCCAATGAGCATGGATACTCTCTGTCGAAAAAGCAGCTGGCTGTGTCGATGCGCTTTGGTCGTGTGGACGCGATCTTCTGGAAGAACACGTTTGCTGCCGTAGGTCTAAATCAGTGTTTCTTAAACTTTTTAAGATGGAGAAACACCAAACAATAATTTTTTTTATGAGGAACACTGAGGATTATTTGTTCAGCAAAAAAAAAAAAAAAAAAAAAGTTGGGAGGGAAAGTTACTGAGAAAGAAAATTTCTCCTGCCATGGAAGAAAGTTTAAGAAACTGCCCTAGCACAAAAACAGATCTGCAGAAAATCTGCAAATGAAATTGTGGCTCATGCAAATGAGTCCCTCATTAGCATATTTTTTGCAGAGAAAACTCATAGGCTATGTCTACACTGGCACGATCTTGCGCCAGAAATATGCAAATGAGGCTAAGCATGGAATATCGCCGAGCCTCATTTGCATACCTAATGAACCACCATTTTTTTCAGAAGAGGCTCTTGTGCAAGAAGGAGCGTCTACACTGCCCCTTCTTGCGCAAGAAAAACCCTCCTGTGCAATGCCGTTCTTCCTGAAAAGTAATAGGTGTAACAGCATTGCGCAGGAGGGTTTTTCTTGCGCAAGAAGGGGCAGTGTAGACGCTCCTTCTTGCACAAGAGCCTCTTCTGAAAAAAATGGCGGTTCATTAGGTATGCAAATGAGGCTCGGCGATATTCCACGCTTAGCCTCATTTGCATATTTCTGGCGCCAGATCGCGCCAGTGTAGACATAGCCGTAGTGTAGACATGGCCAGAGTGTGTGTGTCTGTCTTTATAAAGCAGCTGCTCCCTGCTTCTCGACAGTATTCTCAATACACACAGGGTATTGCCTTCTCCCCGGAAAAGATCCCATGTGCGTCTTATCAGCAGAACAAGTTTCATCAGCTGACACCCCCGCTCCCTCTGTGCTGTTGGTTTGTATTGTGGGAACAGGTCAATCCCGCTTCTCTCCCCACATGTTTCTGCACCTTTCGTCCTTTGATAGACGCCCCTCAGATCCCTTGGGAGCTGCCTCGTCTCTAAGCTGGGCAGCCTGATGCTTTTAGTTGCTCCTCCTACGGAACCATGGCATGGTCTTTGTCATCCCCGGCTCCTGGCTCTGAATGTTTTCCAGTTCCTCCAGGGCCCTTTACTCTAAGTCACCAGCCACTAGATCCTGAAGAACCCATGCTCAGAGGGTCACTAATATGGCCCTTCCTGATTGAGGGGTGCGTGTCCAGCCCTGGATTGGGACTCAACAGACCTGGGTCTACCACTTTCCAGTGGGGTGACTTTGGGCAAGACACCATCCCTTTCTGTGCCTCAGTTTCCCCATCTGCAGAATGAAGATAATGAACCTTTTCTCCTCTGGAAAGTAGGTTGAGCACTGCTGATGAGACAAGCTAGAGGCACTTTGCCAATGTATCAGCTGTCGCTAATGTGGGGGAAGGAAAAAACTCCCAGGGAGTCGGTCCTACCCGTGTGAAAGAGTTTCTAGCAGGAGCTGATTCCAGCTCAGGACCTACATTACAGTCTAGGAAGAGAAGGGTCCTTTATAGTGTGCATGCTAGGGCTTAGACCAGTCCCGTTAAAAATCCCCCCCCCCCCACCTTGTTACAGTGGCCTAATGTCTCAGGTGTTGGGGGAGGGCCAACTTTTATTAATCCATGAATGGGCTTGTCTGGCCTTACACTCTGCTAAGGACTGACAAGCTGGGTGGGGCCGAGGGAGCAGCCCCTGGGGCGTTACTGCCCAGCCCGCTTGGCCCCAGACCCAGCTGCCCTTCAGTGGGGCTCCAGGGGAACCCCTCAAACATGCAGAGGGGCCGGCCAGGGCCAGGACACCAGCCTTGCAGGGGAGGGGTGGGTGTAGCACTGACATCACAAAGGCCTGTGGCAGGACCTCAGCCTATTGGGGGACAGGGATGACCTCACAGAGAGACTCTGACAACAGCCACTCAGGACAGAGGAGCAAGGCCGGGGCAAGCTCGGAGATTCCCGCGGTTTGGCAGCAGCGCGGCCCCTTCCCAGGATGTCTACGGGGACCAGATGGAGAACTGGAACCCAGGGGCGAGGGCAAGAGGAGCCTCGTCAGCGTTTTCTACTTCCCTGCGGCCAGTCGTGTCGGACCCGGTGAGACGGTCGGAGCCTCAGAGAGGTATGGAGCCTGCTCAGTTTGGTTCCCCTTTGCCCCCTCCCCTCCCTCTGTCTCGCCTTCTTCTGCGTCTTCCCCCCTTTCCCTGCTCCACCAAGCAGGGTGGGTGGATGCTGGGAGGTTGGGGCGGTCGGAGGCCTCACTCAGAGCTGAGCTGGCAGATTGCAGGGAGCTGGACGTGACCTGGCCCATCCTTTTGGACATCTGTTGAGCCCTCTCCCCTGCCTGCACTGCCTCCAAGCTCCCAGTCTCGCTGCGGATTGGTGGAGTGGGTGGTTACTGACAGGGGAGACTCGCAGCCTTTTGTTCTCTTTCAAACTGTTCTCAGTGAGTCGTTATTAAAGGTTCCCAGCCATGCTGGAAGGGCCTAACACGTGGGGCTCTACAGGGGTCTGTTCTGGGACAGTTCTGTTCAATCTTCGTCAGTGATTTAAATATCGGCATAGAGAGGGCGCTTATTAACTTTACAGATGATAGGAAGCTGGGAGGGGTGGCAAGTGCTTTGGAGGAAGGGTCATAATTGAAAGTGATCTGGAGAAACTGGAAAAATGGTCTGAGGTAAATAGGATGAAGTTTAATAAAGACAAATGCAAAGTGCTCCACTTTGGAAGGGACAATCCACTTCACACACACAGAATGGGAAGTGACTCTCTGGAAAGGAGTCCTGCAGAAAGGGATCTAGGGCTCCGAGTGGACCACAAGCTAAATAGGAGTCAAAAGTGTGATACTTGCAGAAAAAAGCAACTGTGATTCTGGGAGGCACTAACAGGAGTGTGGTGAGCAAGACACGAGAAGTCATTCTTCCGCTCTACTCTGCGCTGCTTAGGCCTCACTTGGAGTCTTGTATCCAGTTCTGGGCACCATGTTTCAGGAATGAATTGGAGAAATTGGATAAGGCCTGGAGAAGAGCCACAAAAATGTGGAACAGTTTAGAAAACATGAGAATGAAAGAACTGGGCTTGTTTAGTCTGGAAAGGAGAAGACTGAAAGGGGACATGAGAGCGGTTTTCACGTACCTAAAAGGGTGTCACAAGGAGGAGGGAGACAAACTGTTCTCCTTGGCCTCTGAGGACAGGACAAGAAGCAATGGGCTTAAACTGGAGCAAGGGAGGTTTAGGTTGGACATTAGGAAAATGTTTCTGCCTGTCAGAAAAATTTCCTGTCAGGGTGGTGAAACACTGGAACAAATTGCCTGGGGAGGTTGTGGAATCTCCATCACTGGAGATATTTCAGAGCAGGTTGCACAGACACCTGTCAGGGATGATCTTGACGGTGCTGGGTCCTGCCACGAGGGCAGGGAACTGGACTCGATGGCTTCCCGAGGTCCCTTCCCGTTCTACTGTTCTGTGATTCTGTGATTCACAGACCACACGGATCAGTCCCAGACCAGCAGGGCTGGCAGGGGAGGGGAGGTGGGGAATGGTCAAGCTGTTTCTCTACCGTACCTATCTCTGGGCAGTTCCTGAGTCTCTCTAAGGGGCAGGGCTGCTCACACACTTGCTGGCGGTGCCCATGATCAGCGGTTGGGCTGCGGCTGGTTGCAGAGCTCTGTGCTCTGATTGTCCATGTGTCCCAAGATGCTGGCTGGAGGCAGGACACCAGCCGTGCGGGGGGAGGGAGCGGTGATGCCACAAAGGCCTGTGGGGGGAAGGAGCTGGGGCGGGGGGGGGCGCTAAGCTCATGGAGATCCCCTGACATTAGCTGCAAGGCAGGGTAGCCGCAGAAACACCCCCCAGCCCTTTCTGGCTGTGGGGAGCCCCCCAAAGAGGCGGGGCTGGAATCGCGCTGAGACCTCTCGGCCACCCCCCTCTCCCAATCTCACTGCTGATTGGCTGAGCAGGGGGCCATGGAGAGGGAGGAGGGTTCCCAGTTTCCCAGCAGTGACCCCGGCTACTCTTCCTTTGCAGGCTCCGCACGGGTGGGGTCTGGCCTCGGGCCGGCCCTGCGGGGGGACCTGCGGGCAAAACCCCACACAGGCGCTCAGACAGCGGGGAGGTGAGCATGGGTGAATAGGGGGAGGCTGTTTTCCTTTAGCGCTGGGGGTGGGGGGCGGGAAAGGGGAGACTGGGGACCCTTGGGCAGGGCTGTGTTGGGCCCTTCCTCCTTCAGGGACAGAGTTGGGAAATGGAAGTTGAAATCAGGCCTGGCTGGCTCTGGGAACAGGAGCCTCAAATCCCACGCCCCACCCACACAATTTCCCTCCCCCACCATGGGATCCATCCACATTGTCCTAGTCTGGAGAGACAAGGCCCTTCCGAAGAGCCGTGCCCAGTGGATCTGATTTGCTCCCCTGAGCACCAGGGCCCAGCCCCGGGGATGGGGATGGGGGCTCGTTGGCACAGGCTGGGCACGGGTCTATTGACCTTCCCCACCTCTCTCCCCCGCAACGCATCAGCTCCTGCATCGCTCCCAGAGTATCCCAAGGGAGCGCCAAGGCCCCAGGGAGCAGCAAATCCGGTTGTAATTGCCCCTCCGCACCCGGCATTGGAGGTAAGTGACCTCTGAGCCAGCCCCCTGACTCCGGGGTGAGCAGGCGGCTCCCACAGGCCGCAGGGCCGGCAGCGGCAGGTTTGAGGGCTGGGAGTGACCCCTGGGGCGGGCAGAATCAGAGCAGGGCCTGAGCCAGACTTGGGCCCAGTTCATCTTCTCCTGGCTCAGGGGAGACCTGGGGACAATAAGCACCCATGTTCCAGCCTGGGCTCCAGCCAGGTTCCTTTCTGGCCCTGGGCCCCTCCTTTTCCCCCTGGTTGGGTTACCAGATGGGTTTGAAAAACATCCCAGACACACGTGATCTCAGAATGGGAAGGGGGGACTGGCTGGGAGGGGAGTGAGGCTGGCTGGTATGGGGCTGGGGGGAAGGGGGCTGGCGCAGGGAGATCGGGGGTGGGGGAGACCGGTCAGCGGGAAGGAGGGCTGGCTGGGAGGAGGTTGGGAGGAGCAGGGCTGACGGGGGGAGAACTGGGAGCGGGGAGGGGAGGGAAGGGACCAGCTGGCGGGAAGCAGGGGGCTAGCAGGGATGGAGTTGGGGGGAGCAGGTCTGACCAAGGGGGGAGGGGCCAGTGGGGAGCGGGGCTGGCCTGGGCTCACGCAGATCCCGGGGTGCTGCCTGTCCCGCGCAAGGTCCCGGTGAAGCACGAGCGAGTCCGGCCCCCAGGATTCCATCTCTCCCCGGACCCGCCCCCCTCCCCTCTACTGTGTAGCTACGTACTGCCTGGCTGGTACTGTCCAGTCCAAAACCTTGCAAAACCAGGTGGGGGTGCAAGTCCCCATAGAGGGCCCTGCCCACCACCTTTTGCCCCAGGAGCTGGGGGTCTCATTCGCTCCTCTCCCCAGTGGCTCCAGCAGAGGGACGTGGGGAGGGAGGCGCCTGGCCCGGGGGGGTTGGGAGCTGGGAGCAGGACACTGATGGGGCCCCGTCTCCTCCCTTCCATCCCAGCTCAGCACAGCCCCCACGAGGGAGTTTGGGGCCCAGCTGGGATTGTCCCTTGGGTGCCCAGCCAAGGACACCGGCCGGCCGGCCAGGGAGGGGCCTGACCCCTCTGTCCACTGCTGCTGCGCCAGAGGTGAGGGACCCCGCTGGGCAACGGGCCCCTAGAGCAGAGAAACCGGCAGACGCCAGGCCTGGGAACCTGCAGAAATGACCCGCCCAGGCTCCCACCCGGCAATGGGAGTAGGGTGACCAGGTGAGTTTAAAAAAAAATATGGGACACACTTGATCTCAGATGAGGGTGGGGGGATGGGCCGGGAGGCAGGCAGGGGTGGCCGGGCGGAGGGGGGTTGGGGGGTGATGCGGCCAGTGGGAAGCAGGCCTGACGGGGGGGGGCAGGTCGGGGGCAACGGGATTGGAAGGGGGAGATGGGGTGCAGGAACCAGCCGGTGAGAAGCAGGTCTGAGGGGGCGATTAGGTGCAGCGGGGCTGTCCAGAAGAAATCGGGGGGAGGAGGGGAGAACTGGACGCCGGAAGCAAGGCTGGCGGGGGCAGTCGGGTTGGCCAGGAAAGATCAGGAGGAGAAGGGGGGAGAACCGGCTGGCTGGGAGGGGGTTGGGGGGAGCAAATCAGCCAGTGGGGAGCGGGACTTAGCCGGGCACGTGCAGACCCCAGGGCACTGCCTGTTCCGCGCACGGTCCTGGTGAAGCGCGAGTGAGTTCTGCTGCGGCTCCACAAGGCGCTTGCCCAGCGCTCAGGAGCACAGACAGGGCTTCCCCTCCTCCCCAAACCGTCACACCAACCAGATGGTCCCAGCGCCGATCGCGCCCCCCTCCCAGCCACTACCCCCCCCCGCCAGGCATCCGTGGGGCGCCCAGCCGGAAAACCAGAAAACACCAGACATTGCACGTGTCCGGTATGTTCTGACTGTTTTTACTGGCCAGAGGGCCCAAAAACCGGCCTGTCCGGTAGAACACTGGACACCTGGCAACCCTGAATGGGAGCCCGGTCGCAACACGCCAAAGCCTCTGGGACCGGCCCCGCGGGAGAGTGAGTCTGCCTCTCCCCTCCCCCGCCCCGCTCCATGTAGGACCAGCCCCTCCCCAGGCACCAAGGCGCCAGCTCTTCTGTGGGGCCAGGGATGCGGCCCACTGGGACCCAGCCCCAGCCAGGGCCCTGGGGCAGCCAGATGCTGTGGGGGACCAGCTGGCAAGGGGGGGGGAAGGGGGCGGTAGCAGCTCCTGCAATGATAGGCCAGAGGGGTCTGGCCCTGGGGGGCCCTAGAGAGGCACCGCCCAGGGCCAAGCTCCCATTGCCCCTCTGGGTCCTGGGGCCCCTCGTCTGACAGGCCCTTGCTCTCTTGGGACAGGAGGAGCCCGGCCATGGGGATGCGCCAGCTCCCCTCCCCGCCCTCCCCCGAGCCTGGCTCCAGGGCAGGTGTCGCCTGCGGGGAAGGAGCCGCCAGCCAGAGTCAGAGCATCAGTCGGAGCTTTTCCTGCTCACGCCGGGACTGGAGCCACGGACACAACCCGGCCCTGGGCTTGGCACCAGGGGAGAAGGAAGAACTGCCCCTCCCCCCCGGGGGGGGGGATTGAACCTCCCCCCCCTTCCCATCTCCTGTCCCTGGAAAGGGACCTGCACAACCCAGTGAGTCAGGGCGAACTTATGGACTGTAGCCATTGGGCTGCACAGCCCTGACTAAAGGGGCAAGGTACGGACTATGACCATTGGGCCATACTGCCCTTAGAAAAGGGGCAAGGTACTGACACTGGCCATTGGGCCACACTGCCCTTAGAAAAGGGGCAAAGTATTGACACTGGCCATTGGGCCACACTGCCCTTAGAAAAGGGGCAAGGTTCTGACACTGGCCATTGGGCCACACTGCCCTTAGAAAAGTGGCAAAGTGCTGACTGGCCTTGGGCCATATTGCCCTTAGAAAAGGGGCAAAGTGCTGACTCTGGCCATTGGGCCACACTTCCCTGAGAAAAGGGGCAAGGTACTGACACTGGCCATTGGGCCATACTGCCTTAGAAAATGGGCAAAATGCTGACTCTGGCCATTGGACCAAACTGCCCTGAGAAAAGGGGCAATGTACTGACACTGGCCATTGGGCCATACTGCCCTTAGAAAAGGGGCAATGTACTGACACTGGCCATTGGGCCACACTGCCCTGAGAAAAGGGGCAATGTACTGACACTGGCCATTGGGCCATACTGCCCTTAGAAAAGGGGCAATGTACTGACACTGGCCATTGGGCCACACTGCCCTGAGAAAAGGGGCAATGTACTGACTCTGGCCATTGGGCCATACTGCCCTTAGAAAATGGGCAAAATGCTGACTCTGGCCATTGGACCAAACTGCCCTGAGAAAAGGGGCCAGTTACAGACCCCACCCACTAGGCCGCCCTGCCCGAAGGCAAGCTCTGCCAGACGGAAGCTGGGAGCCCACAGGCTTTGTGGCGGGAGAAGCTGCCATCACCTCGGAACCAAGCGCGGGCTGGACCCAACGACCCGACGGAGACGATTCCAGCCCAGGGAAGGGGCGTGTCACAGCGCAGACTGAAGACTGAACAAGCAGCCCAGCAGCCAGGACCAGGTGAGATCACACACGGGACCAGGGCAGCGGAGGAGGAAACCGGCAGACATGGGCAGAGAGGCCAGACGGGGGCTGCACCTCGGGGACCTGCCGAAGCCTGGAACAGACCAAGGGGCCTCCCCGTCGCGCCGCTTCCCCCCGACCCAAGCTCGGGCTGACAGTGCCCTTCAGCCAGGAAGCCGGGCACAGAAGTCACAGCAAGCACGACGCCTCGCAGCCCTGCCCTGGGCACTCGAGGCCTGGCCAGGCCCTTCCCAGTGAGACTCCCATCCAATGCAGATCCCTGCGGCAGGGGTGGGGAACCTCAGGCGCGGGGGGCCGGATGCAGCCCCGGCTTGAGGGGATCCGGCCCCTGAAGGTCGGGGCTCCCCCCTGCATTGGGGGCCCACGCTGGGGAGGGGAGGGGGACTGTTTCTCACTTGTGTGCAGCCCCCCATGGATTTCTCTGTGGGTCAGTAGCCCCGACCCAGCAAAGGTTCCCCACCCCTGCTCTGTGGGGGGTAAAGGTCCCTGGGAACCTGACTAGGGCCCCACCCATTTCACAGCCAGGAGACGTGCAACGGGGGGAGAGAAGGGGGATGGGGAGTCTGAGCTCCCCATGTGGCGAGGGGCCTGGGGCACCAGCTGCTCGCCTGGCCCTGCCGAGATGGGACAGGAGTTGTCCTGCCCCAACACGGGCACTCTTGGAGGGGGAAGATCAGAGCCACCCTGAGGGGTAGAGAGAAGTGAGGGTGAAATGGCTCTAGCCCTGCCCCGCAGGCTGCTGGGAAGTGAAATTGGCACTCTTGGGACGCCCCCACCCCCACTGCACACAATCCTAGTTTGGGCCAGGACCTGCCCGGTCAGAGAGCCGGGAAATTTCCCACGGAAGCCCCCGGGAGTGTGACAGGGAGAAGCGTGGAAACGCTCTGGCTGTGAAATGGGCGAGGTTGCAGGGGGACGCGATGGGGCCCTAGTTCCGGCGTATTCCCTGGAAGTTGTGGGAAAGGTCTGCCAGAAACTCCTGGCCCTGTTGGTCCTCAGGGTCATTGGGGAATCCCCTAGTGCAGCCTTTCTCCAGCTGGGGCTCCCAACCCAAAAGGGGGTCCCAGGGCCAGGGGAGGGGGCTCGCGAGCAGGGTCACTGGCCGCCTGGGTTTTCCCAGCCATGACCTCGTCTTTGGGCCTCAAATCTTCCTCTGGGCAGATGTCTGGAAATATTAAAAACTGTCGGATTTCTCCTGGCTTCCCCAGCTGAGTGGCTGGAGAGCAGCGGCTCCTCTCTGGCCATCCGGTTTGGGGGCATCCCCATTGACAGCAGCAGCACAGGAGGAAGGGAGACCTGGTACGGTATTGCCACCCTTCCTTCTGCACTGCTGCTGGCGGTGGGGCTGCCTTTCGATCTGGGTGGCTGCAGAGCAGTGGCCCCTGGCAGGTCACCCAGCTCAGACGTCAGCGCCAGCACCAGCCGCAGCACAGAGGGAAGGGGGCAGTGCTGCTGGGTGTGGGGCTGCCTTCTGGGCTGGGTGGCCGGAGAGCAGTGGCTGCTGGCCAGGGGCCCAGCTTAGACGACGGTGTCCCTGCCAGCAGCAGCACAGAAGCAGGGTGGCTCCGTGTGGTGTGTCACTCCTACTTCTGCACCACTGCTGACGGTGGCCCTGTCTTCCAAGCTGGGCACCCCAAAAGCAGCCACGACTGTCTGGTCACCTGCTCAGCAGGCAGTGCTGCTCCCAACAGCGGTGCAGCAGGAAGTGCAGGACGGGAGGGATTGCAGCACTTCCTTCGGTACCGCGGCGGGTGTCAGCCCTGCCTCCCAAACTGGGTGACCAGAGAGCGGGTGCCACTGGCCAGGGGCTACTTCAGAGGGCAGCGCCGATACCAGCAGCAGCACAAACTAGGGATATCAACAAGTGTAGTCGGATATACGATTAAGCAATACATCTGGGCTTATTGGTTAATCCTGTCGACTCCACACACCCCTCCCCCGGCTGCCTCAGGAACCGAAGCAGGAAGGGGGAGGAGGGAGGTGGGAACTGATGTCTGTGGGGAGCCAGCTTTGAAGCTGCCTCCCCATGAGCACCAGATCCCATGGAGCTGTCTGGCCCCCACCATGGGCTGCTGCCTCTCAGAGAGATGCAGCAACATGGAGGGTGAGGGGGGCAGGCGGGAGCTGGTGCACACGGGAAGCAGCTTTTAAGACAGCTCCCCACGTGTATCAGCTCCTAGGGAACCACGTCTCACCCATCCCCCTCCACTGCTGCCTCTCTATCAGCGTGGGGGCAGGGCAGACATGAGATGAGATGTACGGGGAACTGTCTTCTAAGCCGGCTCTCCACACATGCCAGCTCCACGGAGCCCCCTTTCCTCCCTTGCTGCCTCGCACAGAGACAGTGCGGGGGGGGGGGTTTGCTCGATGGGAGCTGACTTAAAATCTAGTTCTTCGTGAGCACCAGTTCTGCGGAGCTGCCTGCTCCTGCCTTTCACACTCCAGAGGAGGCTGCTGCAGAGCAGCCTCTGTCCGGGGCTGGCCCAAGCTCTTCTCACACAGAGGTTGCTGTGTGGGATGCCGGTGCAGCCTCTGTCTGCTGTGTGGGATGCGGGTGCAGCCCCGCATTGCTGACTCAGGCCCCAGGAACTATCGAATAATCGTGGAATTGCCACAGTTTGATGCAGTGACATGATTGTTCAACGACTCCCTGTCTGACATCCCTAGCAAAAAGGGAGGGCGGCCCTGGACGGTGCTCCCCTCGTCCTTCTCTGCCATCGCTGGCGACGGCGCCACTTTTCACGCCGGGCAGCTGGACAATCCGTGCTGTCTCCGGTAACAGTGCAGAAGGCAGGTGGGCTGCTGCAGCTTTGCCTCCCTGCCTTCCGCACCGCTGCTGCTGGGTAAGGATGTTAAATAACGATTCATGGACAAGTCGAGTAGTCGATAGAATTTCCATTGGCTACTCGAATAGTCGATGGGCACTTTCTGCACTTTGAACTGTACAAGGGCCCCAGCAGGGCCTCCTGTGCACTTCAAAATCTGTGTGCAGTCCGGGGCCAGCAGGAAGTCCCACTGATTCCAGGCTTTACGAGGGTCCTTCCGCTTCGAAAGGCACAGGATCCTGGAGGCTCTTGTGCATTTCAGAGTGGAAGCACCTGCACGGAGTGTGGAGTCAGCACAGGACTCAGACCATTGGCAACCCCGAGGTCCATGCGGCGCTGCTCCTTCAGAGTACCCCCTTTTCACCCCTTTTCCCATGAGTAGGCAGCGCCAGCACCACCAGCAGCGCAGAAGGGAGGGTGGCCTGGTGTGGCGGTGCCTCCCTTCCTTCTGCACTGCTGCTGGTAGTGGCCCTGCCTACTAACGGGGAGGCTGGGGGCAGATATAGGGGTCAGGTGCCCAACCTGGATGGCAACCCCACCGCCAGCAGCAGCGCAGGAGGGAGGGGAGCTGGTCTGGTATCGCCACCCTCCCTGCTGTGCCGCTGCTGGCCGTGCCTCTCACTTCTCAGCTGGACAGCTAGAGTGCGCAGGCATCATGCGCACAAGGGCGTCTGCCCCCAGCAGAGGCACAGAAGGTCTGTGACTGCCGCCCTCCCTTCCGTGCCCCTGCTGGGGACAGCTCTGCCTGCCACACTGAGTGTATGTCTCGACTACAGGCTTCTGTTCACAGAAGTTTTGTCGACAGATACTGTCGACAAAGCTTCTGTCGACAAAGAGCATCTAGACTACATCCAGTTCTGTAGACAAAGCAAACCGCTTTTTCGCCATGACAGTGTAGACGCAAAGGACAGTGTAGATGCAATAATGCCTTCTGTCGACAGAACTCGACAAAGGCGTTATTCCTCGTAGAATGAGGTTTACAGCCATCAACAGCCTCGTTGTGTCGACAAAATTCAGCGGCAGTGTAGATGAAGGTATAGTTTTGTTGAGAAAAGTCCGCTTTTGTCAACAAAACACTGTAGTCTAGACACACCCTGAGTGGCCTGAGAGTGGCCCATGCTGGCAGGACACCCAGCTGCAAAGTCAGTGCCACCACCAGCAGCAGCAGAGGAGGAAGGGAGGCCTGGTCTGGTATCTCAGCCCTTCCTTCTGTGCCGCTGCAGGCGGTGGCGCTGCCTTTGGACCTGGGCAACAGCAGAGCAGTGGCAGCTGTTGTGGGGCTCAATTCAGAGGGGGCCCCACTGAGCAGCGAGTGAGGGGTGGTCACTGACAGGTCCCCCAGCTCAGAAGTCAACACTGCCCCCAGTAGCAGCGCAGAAGGCAGGGTGGCCTGTCATGTTGTTGCCACCTTTCCTTCTGCACTGCTGCTGGCTGGGCTGCCTTCTCCACTGGGGGACCACAGAGCAGTGGCCACAGGGGAGGTGCCCAGCTTGGAGGACAGCTTCCGCTACCAGCAGCAGCGCAGAAGGAAGGGGGTGTGGCCTGCCATTGCCATCCTTCCCTCTGCACCCGCTGCTGGTAGCATGGATACCTTCCAAGCTGGGTGGCCAAAGGGAGCGGGATCCCAGCTGTGAAGTCAGTGCCAGCATCAGCAGCAGCGCAGGAGGAAGTGGAGGCAGCGAGGCCGTTGGGCGGCAGAGAGCAGCTGCCCCTCCAGCCGCCCAGCTTGGGAGGCCAGGAGAGATCAGGGACATTTCTTCTTATTTCCAAACTCCACCGGGATGGGGACCTGGGGACTGAACACGAGGCCACGGCCGGGAAATCCCAAACGTCTGGTGCCCCAGTGAGCGACCCTCCTGCCCTCGCCTTGCCGCCCCCTTCTGGGCAGGGACCCCAGGGGGAGAAACACTGCACTAGGGGATTCCTCTACAACCCCGAGGGCCACCACGGCCAGGAGTTCCTGGCAGCCCCTTTCCCACCACTTCCACGGAGGAGGCGGCAGGTTCTCAGGTGAGGTTTCCCCAACTCAGAGATCTGCCTGGATGGAGAGTGGAGGAGCAAAGGGAGGGCCTGGCCAGGAATGCCCAGGGCCAGAGCAGGGCTCACATGGCAGCACCCAGGGCGAGGGAGTGACCAGAGACTCCTGGGAACAGACGGGTGTGTAAAGAAACCTGCTACTCAGCCAGGCCCAAAACTCTGTATCCAGCCTCCCGCTGACTCTGGAGTCCCTGCTGCCTTCTCTTGCATTGCCTGGAAGAGCAGAAGTGATTCGTGGCGTCCGAGAGATGCTCCTTCAATGCCAAAATCTCCACCCACCTCAGGTGTAGCAACAGCAGGAGCCAAGTAAAAATCTTGTGAGATTGGTTTAAAATAAAGAGACTGAAGAGAAATAAACCAATCATTGATTGTATGAGCTTTGCTTTCTGGTCCTTAAGCACACGCGCGGGTCGGTCTCAGCCATTCCCTGCAAACCAGAGGACTTGAAACACTTTTCCCATGACAGCCGAGGAGGAGGCTACACTCCAGGGCCTGTGGGGACAGAGCGGTGCCAGCAGAGCCCCCTCACTGGGATGCAGCCCACAGGCACAGAAGGGGTGTTTCTGTTGCCATGACAACAGCCCCTCCCAAAGCAAAGCCCTCCCAGACTCCTGGCTGGAGCAGTCATGCCTAGGAGTCAGAGCAGGGGCTGTGGGTCAGAGCTGGGTCAGGAGTCCCAGAGCAGCCCAAAGGCCAGTCTCCTGGGCTCAGACTTGAAGGGCCGAAGGGTCCATCATGGTCATCTGGGCTGAGCTCCTGCTCTTTGCAGGTCCCGTAACCTCACCCACCCCTCCGGTCCCCACCCCGCTCGCCCTGGCTGTGTTACTGAGGCCCTCACGTCATGGCTCAGCGATGTCAAGGGCTGGAGAATCCCCCATTCCACAACTTGAACCCAGTCCGGCACTCTGCAGAGGGGGGCAGCCACATCCACCCAACCCCCACGAGCTCTGCCCATCTGACCCCTTGACAATCTCTTCCCACCCCCAGACACGGGGTCAGTCAGAGCAGGAGTGTTCTGGCCAGAGCCCCCAGCCCCACGGCGGGGAAAGAATTGTCTGGAGCAGCTCAGCACTGGGGAGCCCACGTTTCCCTCTGCTGAGCACGGGGCAGCTGGTCCAATTCCTCCCACTCACGTGAATTCAAGGGCCGCCAATGGGAGCTGGGCAGCACAAACGCTCCCATTCACACCCAGTCGCCTGAACCCCTGTGTCCCTGTGCCCAAGCCCTGGGCCCTGTTGGCCGTGGAGCAGGGACTCTGACCGCCACATGCTGAGCTCCTGAGGAACAATCCCTGCTCTGGGCACCTTCCTACCAGCCCTGGCGTCTGCCCCTCACGCGGCCTGTGGGCACGGCCTGTCCGAGGGCCTCCCTGGCCACGGCTGCTGCTGGAGGCTCCTGCCAGCTCGGCTCCCCTGGGCCTGGAGCTCCCTGCGCATCCTCCTCCTCCTGCAGTTGGCCCAGCCTGAGCGGCTCCAGAGGCTTTTATACTCCGCTCCCTCTGGGAGCAGGCCCAGCAGGACTGGGGGGGCTGATTCTCAGGGCAGGGTTGATACACCCCCCAGCCCCCGGTCATCTGAAGAAGTGGGCTGTGCTCGCCAAAGCTCATGATCCCATCTACATGTTTTATTGGTCTGTAAAGTGCTACCAGGCTATTTGTTGTTTGACCAGAGTGAGGTCTGAGGAGGGAGGTCCAGCCTGGGGCTCACAGCCAGTTGTGCTGGGGGTGGTATAAGGCAGAGGATGCAGGCAAGGAAGAGGCCTAAGAGGGTCTCTCCATGGCCAGAGAGGGGATCGCAAGGAGCGACTGTCTCGAGTTGCAGGTGGGGAGCTCTGTGGTGGATATTAGGGGAAACGATTTCACTGAGGCTGGTGAAACCCTGGAATGGGAGGCCTGGGGAAATGGGGGAATCTCTGTCCTGAAAGGATGTTAAGGCCAGACCTGACAAAGCCCTGGCTGGGATGATTGAGTTGGGCTGGGTCCTGCTCTGAGCAGGAACAGGACTAGCTGACTCCTCAGGTCTCTTCCAGCCCAGTGATTCTATGACTCTGGACAGGGGCAGAGAGTGAGCTCCCAAGAGAGGTTCCCAGTAGCACAAGGCCGAGAGTATTTGAGGGGTGCACTGGGCCTGGGGCACTATAACATGATTTCTCCTGGCGTTCCTTTTTTTGCTCAACAGGTTTTGCTGTTATGGGTTCCCAAAAATCAAAAAGTTTGGGAACCACTGGCCTAGAGGCTAAAAGAGGGATCTGAGGGGTGCACTTGGGCACTGTAACTAGGACGTGTTTTCTTCTGGGCGTGTGTGTTGCTTTTGCTCACACTCAGCTGAACTGCAACATTTCCGTCATAGTCATCATCATCATCAGACTAGTGAATACAACAGCCCCTACCTGCTCCCGGAGGGGATGCTCAAAGGAAGCACCAGAAACCACATCGGCTGGTCCAGCTGCCCCCGAAACACAGGCCAGGTGTGAAGATTTTCTACCCATTAACTCTGCATCCTGTATCATCAGTGCGCACACAGCCCACCATTGCCTGTGCCACCCCGTCCAAATCCCACCCCCATCTCCCGCATCCTAGAAGCTTCCCCACCCAGACACCCCCATGAGACCATATTATCAGCTAGTCTCCTATTATCAGTCATCAACCTCCCCATGTACCTGAAAAACTGCCAGTCTGTGCCCCACACACAGAGCCCCCTCTGCCAGCCCCTGCCCCACATCCCTGACTACCTGCCAGTCTGTGCCCCATGGACAAATCCCCCTTCTGACAGCCTGTGACCCACATCCCTAACTGCCACTCTGTGCCCCCCACACACAGACCCCCTATTCCAGCCCCTCCCCCACATCCCTGACTACCTGCCAGTCTGTGCCCCAAAGACAGACCCCCCCCCAACAGTCCCTCTCCCACGTACCAGACTAACTACCAGTCTGAGCCCCACAGAGCACCCCTCGGCCAGCCCCTCCCCACATCTGTGACTAAGTGCCAGTCTGTCCCCACAAACAGCCCCTCTCTGCCAGCCCCTGTCCTACATCCCTGACTAACTGCCCGTCATTTCCCACAGAGCCTCTATGTACCTGACTAACTGCCAGTCTGTGCCCCAAAAGAGAGAACCCCCCTGCCAGCCCCTCCCCACATATCTGAATACCAGCCCCCCACTGCCCCATGTCCCTAACTAACTACCAGTCATTTCCCACAGAGCCCCCCTCTAAAAATCCCTCCCGATGAAGCTGAATAACGGCCAGTCTCTGCCTCACAGACAGAGCCCCCCCTGACAGCCAATTCCCAAATACCGGACTAACTGCCAGTCTGCGCCCCAAAATACAGAATCCTCCACTGCCAGCCCCTCCCCACGTATCTGAATACCAGCCCCCCACTGCCCCACATCTCTAACTAACTACCAGACAGTTTCCAGAGAACCAGCCTCTAACAGCCCCTCCCCCACGTCCCTAACTGCCAGTCTGTGCCCCACAGACAGAGCCCCCCTCTGCCAGCCTCTGCCCCACATCCCTGACTAGCTGCCAGTCTGTGCCCTAGAGAGCCCTTTGTTCCAGAACCTATCCCATGTCCCTGACTGCCAGTCTGTGCCCCACACATAGAGCCCCCTTTCCACTTCCTAACCCACATCCCTTTCAAACTGCCAGTCTGTGCCCCACAGACAGAGCCCCCCTCTGCCAGACCCGGTGGTACAGGGTGTACGGGGCTCATGATCAATTTGCCCTCCCCCCTGGCTTCTCTCTGTGGCTGGTGAGGGGCTCCCCCTGCACCCTCCTGCATTGGGCCCAGATCCCAGGGTCAGGCTGCGATGGGCGACGGGGTCACCGCTCTCTGCTGTGTCCTGTCCTGCCACAGGCTGAGGGGGAGCGCACACCCGGCTGGAGTCCTCCCGCCCTGAGCCGGAGCTGAGCTGGGGGACCAGACGCTCCCTGCAGCACCCAGCACCCAGGAAAACATGGATGGTAAGTGGGGTCAGGGGCCGTGGTTGTGGGGAGCTGCCGCACTCAGGGGAGCTGGGGAATTCCTGGTACCTCGACCCCCAAGGAAAATCTCCCCCAACATTCACAAGAGGAGCGGGCAGGGAGAAATCTCTGCTGTCCTGCTCATGGGCATGGAAACCTTAGCTCTGCCCCCCATACACACATGCAGTGAGAACCCCAAAATCATCTCTTCCTCCCCTCAAAATGTTTAGTCCCTTCTCTCCCCCAGCCTGAGTTCCTGTCTCCCCTCCTCTGCCAGGTTGTTCGCTGCCTCTTTTTGTCTTTGCAAAATATACTGTGAGGCAGAGACTTTTTGTGGGGTTTTCATGCCTCCAGCCACAGTTTGGGGGCCTCTGGATGCCCCTGTCCCTGCCCCGCCCAATGCAGGATGATTTAGCCCATCCTAACATGTCACGGTGTAGGCCTGTTTACTCCACCTGCACCCCTGAGAACTTTCTAGCTCCCCCCTCCCTCCAGGGAACGTGGTTTCCAACCTTGGGCTCTCAGTGTGGATTCTTGCCATGTCCACCTGTGATGCCTGCAGGGAAGTTGTGACGTCGCGGGGTCTGTGTTCACTCTGTTTGCCTTGTGGTGCTGTATGGGATTCTACTGTCCTGTGCTGTTCTGTAATAACTCTGTGTGTGTGCCTCAGTTTCCCTGGGCACTGCAACACTGCTTGGTTGAGGAAGGGGAAGGTTGGACATGACTCACTGTGGAGGTGAATGCGTCTCTCCTCTCCTGAGTCTTGTGTCCTGAGGAGCAGGGGGCCGCAGACAAGACCTTTGGCCAGGAAGGGGGACAAAAGGGGCAGGCGGGGCTGACTCCAGGCTGGTGACGAGGGCCTGGGGGGGAAGGGTCAGTCTCAGCTGGGTTAGGATGAGGGAGGGGGATTGAGCAGGAAGGGGGGAGCCGGGCCCAGAGCCCTTTTCCCAGAGAGGAATGGTCCTGCCTGCTCCTGGTCCCTGTGTTAACGATCCCGCGCTGCGCTGTGTCCTGTGAACCAATAAACCTTCAGTTCTACTTGCCGGTGAGAGTCACGTCTGGCTACGGATGGGGGTGCAGGCCCGGTGACTCCCCCACACCCCGTGACAGAAGTAAAGAGCCAGGATGTGAGAGATGGGGCCTCCTGTCTCCTCCCCCGCCCTGAGTTAACAGGGCTTCCCCCTCCCCTTTGAGCTTGTGCGGAGGCGAGTGATGGGCCCGGCTGTAGGGTTTGCGATAGGGCTTGAGGCTTAAACCTGAGCCGTCTGCTCAGTGGCAGCCCCCGCAGCCCTTCCAGAGCTCGGCCGGCAGAGCGAGGGCTGTAGCGGGTGCTCAGCCAGTGACCCTCGGTGGCTGTCTGGACTCTGGCTCCAAGGGGAGCTTCTCTTCCCTCCCCTGGCTGGGCAGAGCGAGAGAAGAGAAGAAGGGCTTGGGGGCTCCCAGCCCGAACCCAGCTGCAGCCAATACACCTGGACCTGTGGGTGCCTGGACATGCCACTTCCCTCACCCTCTGGTCCCAATCCTGCTGTAGCTGGGATCTTCCATGGCCCGGTCACCCCTTTCCAGCCCGAAACCCCAGGCCCAGACCTGCCCAGGCAGACCCCCTACCTGGTTTGAACCCAGCCATGGACGGCCTTCTCACACCTGTTGTGTCTCCCCTCCCCCTGGCCCAACCGAGCCCGGGACTGGCCCTGCTGTGTCTGGGGAGGGAGGCCTGTCCTGGGGCCCAGAAGCAGGGGAACCCCCAGACACTGACCCAGCCCTTGTGGCTGCCGACTCTACCTGGGAGAAGGGGGACACCAGGCCGTCGTCCCCGGGGCCGTGCACCCGTCAGACAGTGGCCGGCTGGGGCAGGGCTCTGGAGGCTGCTGGTCACTAAACATGGGAAAGCCTCCCCTGCCAGTGCTGCACCTGGGTGGCCTCTTGCTCCCGTTCTGGTCCCCTCCCGCACAGGAGACCAAATCCCGCCCCCTCCTCCATTGCCTCCCCTCAGAGTCTGGTTTGTAGCCAAGTTGCTCCCGAGGGAGGCGCAGGAGCGAAGACCAAACCGAGGGTCTGCCGGGGCCTTTTCCATTCTTTGCCAGAGGCTGGTACTTCCTGTGTCCCAAACCAGCTTCACCGCACAGGCCCTGCCTGGCTCGCTGGCCCAGTGGTGCCATCCCTGGTCTGTCCCTGGGGCTGTGGCACAGCCGATGTCCCTGGCTGGAGCGCCGAACAGGGAGGCCGGGCTGATGCCGCTCTGTGTGGGGTGTGACCCCGCTGCACAGCACCAGGGTGACATTCAGAGACACCCGGCAGCCCCACAGCTCCCAGTGCAAAGGGGACACAAACCTACAGACACGACACTTGCAAACCAGCCCGTGTGTGCAGACACCTCGCATGGCCGCTCTGGTCTGGAAGAGGAGGGGGTGGGAGCCAGAAGTGACCAGGCCCAGCCTGTCTGACCCCTCCCCCGGTTCCAGTAACATTGGGCCTCCCCGTGTTCCCTCTGCGAGCAGCCTGAGATTTACCCAGCCAGGCAGCTCTGCCCTGCAGCA